>CAUYLG010038764.1:0-68741 GCA_963573385.1 Cacajao melanocephalus
CTGTGATTCCCAGTGACTGTGTGGGGAAGGGAAGGAGAGAAAGAGGTTTGGCGCACCTGTGAAAGGTGGCCAGCAGCGTCTCTGTGCTCCAGGCTCCCTGGGCCCTTCCATCCTGCTATTCCCAGGCCAGGCTGCCACTGATAATCATCCAGCAGCTGAAGAGACAGCCAGCAGATAGTTGTTGGAGATGCCCCCCTGTCAAGACTTTGCCTCATTTTACCGTGTCTTTTACAGATCCCCTGGGGTGTGGTGAGTAGGGGCCTGTGATCAGCTGTCCCACTGCATTTCAGGCAGATTTCCTGAGGAGCAAGCCCTGGAGTTGGCTCCCAATTTCAGAGAAGAGAGAACAAATGGATTCCAGTGAAGGGCTGCTCTTCCAAGAACATTAAAGCCAGCTGTTGTTTCTGCAGCCTGCAGACCACCTCCCTCCCCTGGCAGCTGCTCCCCTGGGGGGGGGGGGGGCAGCACCTGTCACCTTGTCCTTGAAAGCTGGGTCCCAGAATGGCCCTCTCAGTTCCAACCGGCAGCAATTCTGGCTGGGATTCTCCATCTTGGACTTGCTCCCGGGAATTTCTGGAAGCATCCAATGGTGCAAACAGATTGTTTTCATTATGATTATTCTAGGTTTAACCTATTGGCCCTGCATCACTGAGATAGGCACTTTCTTAGCACCACGGGGGGCCAGGAGCCTTTCTTTCCTTCTTCTCACCATCTGAATTAGTCTTTATTTTCCTCAATCCAACCCCGGCCCCTGTCTTGAGAGGCCTCCAGCCTTCCACACACCCTCCTTGCCTCCTCTAGGCTATGTCTGAGGAAGCTGAAGGGTCTGGGGACAGCAGAGAAGCCTCCAAGGCCCTGCCCTCTGCCCCAACCTGTAACCCTGATGAAATCCTCTCTCTCTCTCTCTCCAAGCCTCCTCCCAAGGGGCTTCGGGGGCTCTGCCAACATTCACTTTGAATGTGTTTTACCGTGAAGATTTTCCTATTCAAAATTATAATAAAAACAACACACTCACACAAATGTGTTATGTATAAATTTTAGTATAATAAGAACTACCAACACATTAACTTGGACTACTGCATTAATTTGTTTTTTTGGTTTGTTTATGAGCAGAACTTAGAATAAAACTTCTGTTTAATTAGAGGAGGTCTTGGGAATAATCCGGAGAGCTGATTAAGAATAAAACTAGGCTGAGCACAGTGGCTCACACCTGTAATCCCAGCACTTTGGGAGGCCAAGGCAGGTGGATCACCTGAGGTCAGGAGTTCAAGACCAACGTGATGAACATGGTGAAACCCCGTCTCTACTAAAAATGCAAAAATTAGCAGGGTGTGATGGTGGGTGCCTGTAATCCCAGCTACTCGGGAGGCTGAGACAGGAGAGTGGCTTAAACCTCAGAGGCAGAGGTTGCAGTGAGCTGAGATCGCACCACTGCACTCCAGCCTGGGTGACAGAGCAAGACCTCGTCTCAAATAAATAAATAATAAATAAAAAATAAAAGCATCTTACCAATTGTAAGTACTTCACCATGTGAAACAGGATTTCTTGATATTGCACAATCAAGGTAGACGGCAGTGATTCTCAAGGGGACGTTTTGCCCCCACACCCCTGCCCCCAGGGACATTTGACGGTGTCTGGAGATAGCTTTGGTTTTCACCACTGAAGCTGTTACTAATTGCATGAAGTGGGTAGAAACCAGCGATGCTGCTACACATCCTTCAGGGCACAGAGCGGCCTCACGACAGAGAATTATCTGACCCCAAATGGTAATAGTACCAAGGCTGAGCACCCTGATATATAGGAAGGCGCTGGATGCCTGCGTTGGCATGAGACTCTGTTCATCAAAACTGCCTTATTGTCCTCACCAGTTACCTTAATAAGTCAAGGTGACAAACGGCAGCAAATAAAGGTATATAATAAAACACTGTTTATATGGGATTCCAGGTAAGAGTCCTTAAAACAAATCAGTAGCTGAGAAAGTGTGACTGGCTGAGCTGGTTGTTATTCAAGGCACTCCTGACAGCCTGACCCCCTCCGTGTGTCCACTCAGCCACCCCCTCGGCTTCAGGGAGACACAGCCCCTCAGGCTCACCTTCTGCACGGACAGAGGAAGTCGGTTTCTCCTACCATTATAGTGTACGCTGCACAGCGGCAGAGGTTTTGGTCTGCTCTGTGCCTGGTCCAAAGCAGACGCTTATTAAATACTCTTTAAATGAAAGTGAAACTTACTCCCAATGTCTTCCAGGGCCTGGAGGTTCTCCCTGTGTCTGAAGGGTGGGAAAGGGTTAGGCTATCCTGGGAATCCTGGGAAGCTCTCTCCTCTGCTGCCTGGCTGCTCTTGGCCCAGCTGGACACGTCAGCTGTGCACAGAAGACTCGCTGCTTCACAGGAACTTCTAGATATCACAGGCACCTTGCCTTCTCCAAGTCCTCTGGTCAGGGAGGGTCAGCCTGGACACCTCCAGGAGTGGTCCTTGAGGCTTCCCATCTGTGAAGGCTCCTCCTAGCATTCCATGTGCTGTGGAAGTCCACTCTTCACCTCAAGAGCCTCAGTCTGGTGGGCTCGGGGCTGGTGCTCAGGGGCACATTAATCCACAGTGTCTAAGGCTAAGCAATACAAATTTCTAAGGTGGCTTCCCTTTCCGGGGCACAGGACAGGGCCCTGGCAAGTCATGGGCAGAATCTACCTGTGCCTTTTGGAGTCTTCTAGGGTGACCGTCTTGACACAGCTGCCATGGTGACCACGTGGCAGCCTATTTCCTGCAGTGTGCCAGGCCCCTGCTAGGCACTGCTAGCACAACAGTAAATGTGCTCACAGCTGACCCCACTGAAGTTCACAATTAGCCATTGCAGGGAACAGTCACGTAGAGTTCTAAGCCCCCAAAGGCAAGTAGCCCAGCCCCGTAATGTTAGCCTCCCAGCAAAATTTGCTTCTTTACTCTTGGTCATCCAGGAACTATTAGTGGACGATGACTGGCATGGTGGCAACTGTCAGAGTGGTGGGCTTAGCCCATGGTCTTTACTCTGCTAGACCATGAGCTCTCTGAGGGCAAACGTTGTCCCATTGGTCCCTGAACTCCAAGAGGGAGCCTGTGAGTGTGTGTGGAAGGTCCTTATACTGTGGTGCCAGGATGGCTGGTGCCCTACCAGGTGCTGGCACTGCCCCATCCTGGCCAAGGGTGGCTGTCACCATGAAGGCTTACATGTTGGGCCACTCAGCTTTCCACCCTGGCCCCCCTACTCCCAGACCTCAGACACATCGCTAATCTCTCCAAGCCTAGATTTCCTCAACTATCATGTCACCTACCTCCTTTGTTAGCAGTGAGGACTACACTGGATTATCTGTGTAAGGTGCTTAGAACAGTGCCAGGCACATAGTAAGTCCTCAGCAAATGCTAGACACCACCATCATTGCATTCCTGCTGAGTCCAGCAGCCTGCAGGTCAGCCCTGGCCAAAGGAGGACACTGGTCTGTCCCCCAATTAGGGGGCTCTTCTATTTCTTTGAGTCCAGAGCCCCGACATGGTCTCTTAATGGAGGAACGTGGAAGCACCCCACCGTGGGGGACAGCTGGTGCTGCTGAGCATCCAGAACAAAGCCCCACGCCACAATGTCAGGAGACTCTGAAACTGGAAGATCCGCCACCTCCCCACAGTGACAGGTCCTCCCACCTCCTCACAGGTCACGCCTGGGAGTGTGGAGCTGCTGTAGGCTCAGCCCTGAGCTCTGACTTAGGAGACAAGCCGCTCTTCAGTTGTCACAGCTGCTATTCAACCTGCAGAGGTCTTGGGGGAGGGGAGAAGGGACTTCCCTGCCAGGACATCCAAGAGGAAAGGGTGCTGTTTACATTTCAGCAGGCCCTATTGTTTCAAAGGACACAGCGCTTCCCCACTGTGGACATGTGGACACTTCCCACGACAATGGCAAGATTGGCTCAGAATTCCTCACGTCTTGCAGTTGAGGCTAGGCTAGCTGGGCAGCATGTCTATAACAAAAGTCCTCACCAAATGAGCCATCTAGTGGAGCCTAAAAATTACCTTCCAGCATTAAATGTGAGAATTTTGCTCCAAATATGGCAACTGAGCTTCCATATTTGCTTCCAGCGGGGTTCCTGCAGGATGAGAACAGGCTTCATCAAGCTGCTCGAGTCAGAAGAGCAGCTGAGAGGGCCTCCTCCCTTCAGGAGACTCTAAAGAGAGCCGAGAGCTGCACTCCGAGGTGGAGCCTAGGAGGAAGGAGACCAAGACTTCCGGTTTTCTTCAAGCTTATGTCTTTTCCCACCACCAAGTCACGGGTGTGGAGAAGGCACTGAGGCCTGTTCTGGAGGCTTGCTTTGCTGCATCAGACAGTGAGGCTGAGAGGAACGACTGGAGAGGTTATCGTAGGGTCTGTCTTTGACATCTCCGTGCCTTCCCTGAGAGGAACCGCCCCTCCACTCAGCCTGATCCTCCCACGACCTTCCCCATCACCACCTTTCGGTGCTCAGGATGAAACCCTGATGCCTCTCTCACTCTCACACCCCTATCTTATCCATCAGCAGTTCCTGCTGCCCCTTCCTGCAGCAGCATCCCAGAACCAGCCTATCTCTCACCCTGTCCATGACGGCCTTCCCAGCCCAGGTGCTCTTTCCCCAACCTGGGCTATTGTCACGGCCTCCTCCCTGGTCTGCTTAAAAGCAATCATTTTAACATGCAAATCCAATGTCATCACTGGCCTAGAATACTCCAGAGTCCAGAGGGCCCTTCCCATCTCACACAGGGTAAACTCCAAAGTCCTTTCTGTGGCCTGTACAATCTGTACCCCCATCGCCAGCAACCTAACCTTGGACCCCATATCATACCTTTGCCCCTCGCTTTTCCATCTCCAAGTGCACTGGGCTCTGTCAGCCATGGGGCCTGTGCTACTGCCCCAGGCTCCACTCCCAGACATGGCATGGCACTCTCCCTCACTTCCTTCAAGTCCCCATTTAGGTATCCCCTCATCAGAAAGGACTTCCCTGAGCACCCAATAAAATTCCTAGTGCTCACTGCACAGCACACACTAGCGTCTTGTACTGCTCACTCGCAGCATTGCCGAACCATGAGCTGTGTGTCTGCTGCTTGCTTATTGCTTGTATCAGTGCCTCAATAGCTGGACAACATGTGGTTCCTGGCTGTGTTCCCTGTGCCTAGACATCCACAGAAAGAACTCAAGCAATGAGTGAGAAAACGTGATGATTACATAAATGATGTCAAGAGGGCAGCTCCAGACACCTATGTTTCGGCTCTACTGCTTGCATCTCATTGGGTTGGGTACCACCAGTCCCCACATAGGCAGCACCAATTGGCGTCGTCTAGCGGGGAATGCTCAGCCCATGCAGATGGTGGGGATTCTCTGGACCAATCCCAGGTCTGCCTTTTATCTCCCCCTCTCTCAGGAGTTTAGAGAGGTCTAGCCAGGCAATTGCAAGCAAAAGAAAGCCCCCAGTAAGGGTTCCTAGTTGCAGATGGGGGCTCACCATGGAGAGACCACAGGCTCCAGTGCTGGGGCCCCAGGCCATCCCAGTTCTCTTGTTCTAGGTGCCATTGGAAGCCATCAGACAACAGGTGAAGCACTGTTTTTCACATTTAATATTATGTCACTGGTGTGGATATTGGCATTGGGGTTGCAGTATTGTTGGGTTGCTGTGTGTGTGTAAGTGGGAGGGTTCAGGGAAGTCCTGCGTGAGGCAGAGGAATGCCTTCAGCAGCCTTTGGCTGGGGTGGGGCTAGTCTGGGAAAGCATCCCAGAAAGGAGGATCGAGGAACGTGCTCACAACTTCAGTAGATGACGATGGACGTGGAGGGCATTCTAGGCAGAATAAAACACAACAAGAAACAACAGAACTGTTTCTTGGGCAAGGGCTGGGAAGCTGGAAAATGATCACCCAGATTGGCCAGAGTATAGGATTCATGCTATAGGGGCAGGGCAGGAAGAGATTCTGGAGTACCTACTGTGTGCCAGGCCCTGTGCTCGGTGGGCCTGATATCCCTACCCCATCACAGCCTGCACAGGGAAGTTGGTATCAGCATCTCTTTCTCCCCTCTCACTGTTTTACACACACACACACACACACAGAGTGAAGAGGATGAGATGGTTGAGTGGCCTGTGTCAAGGCCTTGAAACTGTTTCTCCCAACAGAATACAGGTAGTGGAGCTACGAGACCCACAGGGCAGCTCACAGGCAGCACTGCCTCCTGTTCTGCACTTTGCTAGGGGCATCTCCCACCTTGAAACCAATCCCTTCAGGGGGTTCCTTGTCCCTTCCTAGAAGGCAGCCAACTACTTCCACCAGAAATGTTTAGAGACCCTCAGATATGCTGTTAGTGGGAAAAGCAGGATGTGGGACAGTGTGTGAGCAGCCTGGTACTTTGTGTGATGTTAAAAGTCCCTGCAACAATGATGTGTGGGTCTTCTCAGGAAGGAAAAAAAAATACATGGGGTGGGGATGGATGGATATTGACTTCTACTGTGTTTTATTACACACATTTGGAACTGTGTAGCAGGCTCATGTTTTATTTAATTAAAATAAGTCATTCATTAATTTTTTTAAGTTTTTTTTTTTTTTCAATTCCCAGGCTATGAGGAGCCAGACTGTTTCATGAGCAAGTCCCCAAGTGTGGTGGCCCACAGGCCTTGTGTACAATTGGGCATCTGTCAAGTGCTGTGGTCCCAGGCACACGATGGCTCCACCCAACCGAGCGCAGAGCATGTGGGCTGGAAGGCACATGGCTGCGTATGGAGACCGGAGCCTGGACAGCCAGGCTGTATCTGGGCCCCTCCAGGAGCTGCAGCCCAAGTGGGCTAAAGTCTATACAGCTGCTCAGATCTCCCGTCATTCTCTTGGAGAATCAAGGGCCCAGGAGAGGAAGTCTCATTTACCATACCTCAGCCCGGTGTCTACCCTTAGCTGCATTAGAGTGAAAACAGGAAAGGCCTGGGGCTGGGAGCAGACATCCTGCCACACCTGGGAATATCCCTACCCGGGCTGCCCCAGCCTGGAGGCTTCATTCGCTAGAGGAAATCGGGTGCTATTAGGTGCCAAGAGGGGCGCCAGGCCACCAAAAGTGGCTGAACATTCTCCCACAGGAGTAATGAAACATAATGCACTAGAAACTGCAGGGGAGAAAATGCTACGGTGTTTGGTTGGATCAAAAGGAGCACGGGGTGAGTAACCAGTCACAGGAGACTACACTCACTTCCCATTGACAGATTGCCCTACGAGGGAAGGAGTCCAGAGCTTTGAAGGATTGTTCAGCTATTTTGAATGTGAAGTTATAATTTCAGAGGCAATTAATGGGATTTGGGAGGTATGACTCAAGTTATAAATCCACTGGGGCTAAAACCTCGGGGAGCCTGAAGAGCCACGCCTGAGACTGTTCTTGGCTTCTAGCGGGAATCAAAGAGGCAGAGGCTGAGAGAGATCCTCGCCAGCTCAGCAGCCCTCAAACACTGGAGAGGGCGGGTGGATCCAAGCACAAGCCCTACTTTCTGGCTGAGTGGCCTACTTCTTGGCAATCTTAGGGTATTCCACAAGCTCTGAAAGGACATTTTTCTATCATGAAAATTTTGAAATAATTGGAGCTACAAGACACCATCAGTGACAAATCTGGCATGAAAACTCCTGCCGTGAGTCCTGAGGGTCAGGCTGCCAAATACCAGTGTTCTCACTCACTTGGTCAGTATTAAACAATGACTAACCCCAGTGAATAGAGATAATTAGATCAGTTCCAGGGGACTGCTTTTATTACATTAAAATCCAATTTCAGAATAGCTGATAAGCCAACTATACACCTCACTATAGTTATCAATACAATATTAACCTTAACCAATCTTGGACAGGGAAGGGGGTGTTTAGTTACAATTGATACCAAAGGCCAAAAGCCTTGTCAAAAAACTTTCCCAGCCACAGACTGGGAGAAAGGAGCTAGGTGCCCCTTTTTTCCCTGATGGTTCATCCTTTCAAGAGGGCCCTGTTTTCACTTTAAAACATTTCTGGTCCCTTCTTTGACAGAAGTTATGCTTGTTTGTCCTGCCATGTGACCTTTTGAGAACAGTGGGGTGGCGCTGTTTCCAACCTCTGGCAGGAGTATCAGGGGCCCCTTGACCAAGGCCTGTCTTCCCAATAGGGTGGTCAAGTGTCCTAGTTTACCTAGGACTAAGGGGATCCCAGGGTGTGGGACTTTCGGAGCTAAAACCAGAAAAGTTCAGGGCAAACTGGGACAAGTTGCTCGACCTACTTCCTAATCCCTCAGTCCTATCATATCTGCCTCCTCCCCTTGGATCCACGAGGACTGGGGACTGGAGAGGGACAGTGTGGTCTCTACAAGAATAAGTCAAATAATAATTTCTCCCACGTGATGTTCCTCTTGCCCCAGACTCTGCGCCAAGGACTTTTCATGCATTATCTCATCTCACATTTTCCAGAAATGCTTTCCCCATGAGTCCCAGAGAAGTTAAGCAACTTGTCCATTGTCACTCAGCCAACAGGTGAGAGGCAGAAATGGGGACAAAGGTCAATGTGATGTCAAAGCCTCACACTTCACTCAAGAGACATACAAATATAAACCAAATAACCAGTCTACATTCTCAGATATTGGCTGTCTTTAAACATCTTTAAAACTTTAAAAAAAAAAAAACTTTAAAATTTATCTTTAAAATTTTTGACTGAGAAGCCCTAAAAGTTTTTTTTAAAGAACACTGTACTCACTCAAAATTACATATAAAGTATTTTATCACTGTCTAAACTGCTCCAATTTCTGAATATATGGTAAACATTAAATGAAACTGTCACATCACTCTTTAGAGTATATGCAATGTTGGGAATGTAAAAAATGATATAAACCCAATGGAGGTGAATTTGGTAATATCTAACAAAATCACATAAGCATTTTCCCTTTTACCCAGCAATTCCTGTTTCTAGGAATCTGTTGCAAGGATACACTGGCAAATAATGTAAAAATGACATATCATAAGGCTATTCACTGAAGCACTGTAATAGCAAAAGACTGATAACACTCATTTTGAGCAATAGGAGATTGTCTTAGTAAACCACAGCACGTTCACACAATGGAGTGCTATGAGCTCAAAAAGGAATAAGGAGAATCACTATATATGTTTTTGGTATAATCTACAGGGCATATGTTACTAAATGAAAACAGCAAGGTGTAGAATCATGTGTGCAGTATGCTACCTTTTGTGTAAGGGCTGAGGGAATATAAAGATTCATATTTGCCTATATTTGAAAATGAAAGTAGTAATATTTGAAGAGTAAATGAAAATGGCTTCCCATATGGGAAGGGAGTGCAAAGAAATTAGGAGAAGAGAATAGAAGCTGAATTTCTCTGGCTGTACCTTGCCTTATAGTTTTGACTTTAGAATCATATAAATATTTTACAGTTAAACAAAATTAACGTAAAAGAAAATATCCCTAAAAATAAAATACAAAACAAAACAAATGAACCTAACTTGTTATCACATTGGTGGCTTAACCTTACAAATTATTAAAGTGATTTTAAAGTACAATAATTGAGTGAATATTCCAAATAAAACATACAATAAATGAACTGCAAAGAATTCTTAAATTGATTATTTAATCATATAGTGGTACTAATATTAGTAATGTTATGTTGTAACTATTATGTATTAGGATAAAATGAATAATTATGTTAGTAAAAATCAAAATTGTCAGCATAAAAGAGATACAAGTACAAAATTTAAAGTTAAGTCAAGTCCCATATTCTAAAATTTTAATCTAAAATACTAATATTGACTCACAATACGTTTTTATATTTCAAAACAAATGTCTATTTCCTGACTCAGTCTTCTGAAAAGACCTGGAATCAATGACCAACCCAACAGCAATGAGCACTCCTTCTAGCTCCCAGATTATGGTCTCTAAATGCCATCTCCCAAGGAAGGATTCCTTGGGAAAATGTCTCTGAAGTGGTAAATGTACAGGGGAAGCCCACAGCACTTTATCAAACTAAAAGGCAAGGATGTTATCCAAGACCACTGAGGCCATGTCAAAAGATCACAGGAGCCAAGTCAAAGTGGCTCCCACTGGCCAGAGATGGGACAATTTGAGTATTAAAAAGAATAATGACCACAATGAAGGGAAATATATTTTAAAACAACTGAGTCCATACACAATATGAAAACACAACACACTGTTAGTCTTATGCCATGGGCCCTGAGCACCCTTTCATGCATGCTGAGTATATAAAGAATGCAAGGCCCTATCCACTGTTTACCCAGGCCATGTAGCCATCTATCAGGGTTATGTTTGCAGAAAGCAGCCTTGAAGAATGAGCAATATCTCCTTGCAAGACAAAGGGGAATCTCTCCCATCTCCCAAGTTTGCTCAGTGTTTCTCTGCTGCTATGTAACCCCGCTTCTTGTACAGCATCTACCTGGGTCATGCCATGTTGCCCTTATGGAGTCGGGAAACAGGGGAATTGATGTAAATATGAAGTTCATGCTGCTTGCTGTGCTATGAGTAATAAAATTCTTTGTCTCTGACCCAGGAATTGCATGTCTTCTGCTGACATCCATAAAACTGGCAGGATAACTTGGTGGCTTTTAGAAAGAAAAGACCCTAGATACTGACACCCATCTCATGGTCACCTTTGACAATTATTAGGACATCAGCTCATTATTTTGAAAACTGGTAAAAGGTAAGCATTTCTCTGCAATTCCTGCACAAACTATATTTCAGAGTAACCAAGTAGTTGATGTAGAAAAGTTCTTTACAGAATAATTTTCGCTAATAAATTCAGGAGTGGATAGATTTTGAAAATCACCTTTTTTTACATCCTAATATAATAATAGATCTAGGCAATTCTCATTAATGGCTGTCTTTTAAAACTACCAGCTGGAATGTTGATAAAAACTCTACAAGGAATGTCTCAAAAAAACAGAAACAACAGACATTATGTTATTCCCAGTGTGATCGAATAAGACTGAAATCATACCATTGTTGAGATTTTCTTATAGAAACTTTATCATGAGTTTGATTAAGCCTCCAGATCTAACTACCACTGACAAGAAAGATAGGGAACAGAGGAACATGTTAAAGACTCCAAGAGAGAGGTAATCAACAAACTCTAGAATATGGAAAATTCTACAGCAGGGGTCCCCAACCCCTGGGCCTGTTAGGAACCAGGCTGCACAGCAGGAGGTGAGTGGCAGGTGAGTGGGTGAAGCTTCATCTGTACTTACAGCCACTCCCCATCACTCCCATTACCGTTGTGATGATCATCAGCAGCATTAGAGTCTCACAGGAACACGAGCTCTATTGTGAACTGTACGTGTGAGGGATCTAGGTTGTGTGCTTCTTATGAGAATCTAATGCCTGATGATCTGTCACTGTCTCCTATCACCCCCAGATGGGACTGCCTAGTTTCAGGAAAACAAGCTCAGAGCTCCCTCTGATTCTATGTTATGATGAGTTGTATAATTATTTTATTATATGTTACAACATAACAATAGAAATAAAGTACACAATAAATGTAATGGGCTTGAATCATCCTCAAACCATCCCATTCCTCCTGCCCCACAGTCCAGGGCAAAATTGTCTTCCATGAAACTGGTTCCTGGTGTCAAAAAGTTGGGACCACTCTTCTACAGGACAGATAACTTGGTTTCTTCAACAAATAAGTGACCAGAAAAAAACAGAAAGTGGGAGTCTGGAAGAGACATAAGACAAATGTCAGCAAAATGCAATCAATGCATGAACTATGTTTGAATCCTGATTTAAACAAATCAACTGCAAGTAGCCATCAGTGAGACAACTAGGGAATTAAACTAGAGATATTTGATGATATTAAGGAATGGTGTTATAACAGCATGTGGTTATGTTTTTGAAGAAAGAGTTCTTACTTCTTAGAGGTACTGAAGTATTTACAGATGAAATTATATGTATCTGGAATTTGCTTTAAGTAATCCAGTAGTCAGAGGCAAGGGAAAGAGTGGGAGAAGGAACTGGAGATGAAACAAGATTTATCATATGTTAATAATTTTTAAAACTGGTCATGGACACATGGGAGATTTTCTTGATTATTTTCTCTACTTTTGTGATTGTTTGAAAATTTCCATAGTAGAAAGATATTTTTAAACAAATTGGTACTATTCCTGAGCTTCTTAAGTAATACACCTAATGAAATCCACTTACATAGCAACTATACGGTTGGCAGAATTAAAACAGTACATCAAATCAGAGAAGAAGGAATTAATCCTATTGAAGCAAAGCTGACTTTCTAAAGATTGGGAGCATTCCATTCCTAAACAGCATTTTGGAACATTTTGTCCCATGCCCATACCTAAGTAGATGGTCTGTTTTTAATTTACATTTTGGAAATTGTTAGCATAAAGGAAGGGTTAGAATATTACTACTGTCAGTCATATAAAAGACAATAGATACTTGGATGTCAAAAGAGTTGATCCATTTGGAAAGACTGGAACCCACTAGACGGGTACTAAGCAGGAGTATGCCCTTTTAGGCACTATCTCGGCTTCTTCTGTCCCATCTCTGAATCCACTGGGTGCCCTCATTCTGCCTCCGAGCCTGCACTGTGAACCTGCCATGGTGTCCCTCTGGGCCCAGCTTGCTCATGTCGGCCCTCCGCGTCTCCTCGGCTGGTTTGCCTTTCTCTCTCCAGCTCTTGTCTCAGCCTGCAGCCAGGGGCATGCAGCACAGTGTGGAAGGGGCTAGACTCCTGACCCCGCTGTAAATCTCGCCGCAAGGAGGGGCTTAACTCCTTACTTTCCCTTCTCTGGGTCTTCCTTCACCAGCTGTATCCAAGAAGGTAGGCAGCCTCCTGTGTGCTTCTGGGGGCCTGGCTCCTGTGCCCCCCTGGCCTCCAGGGAAGCTGGCCAGGCTGGAACCCACTGCCTAGGTTCTCCCCACCCTTTGCAGGTGCTGCCCTGGATGGAAGGCGAGTGAGGAGGGGCACACAGAATGGGAGGGGCAGAATAGAAGGTTAGCAGCAGAGAGCATGTGGTGGAACAAAAAGCATGGGCTTGTATACCCCCAAAGTAGGTACAGGCACAATCTGAACGCACTTGAAGAATGAAAAGGTGAGTGAGTTCAAAATATGATCAGCCTGAGGCAGGGGAGAGGCAGCCAGGGAAGGGAGTCAGTCAGTTACTGAATCAATGTTCTAGAAAACAGAGGTTGTGAGTCAGACGCTGGCTGAGCGGCTGGGGTCTGCAGTGCCTGGAACATGACCCTACAGCTGAAGGCTCCCAATTTAGGAGATGTCACAGCTTGATACATCGATGTGCTAAAGGACTGTCATCAGCACATTGGCCTGGGAAATCCTAATTGGGGTTCAAGGCCTGGGGGACCCTCCTCAGTGCTCGGGGCCTGAGAGAGGGGGTTCTGGAGCTCAGCACTCCTGAGGGTTGGCCCTAAGAGCTCCGTGACTTGTAGGAACCTACTTGCTAGTGTTTGAGGGTTTCCAATCTTTCCTAATAACAGGGCCATAGACCCCTTTCCCAGGACTCCAGTTCCCACGCAGGAAAGGTTGACTGCCAATGCAGTGAGATCAGTCCAGGTAAGAGGAAAGGAAAGGCCTTCCGCAGACTCTTGCTGTAACTGGCAGCTGAGCCAGCCTCTCCCTGCAGAAAGGAGGAGCACCCCACCAGGTGAGGAACTGTGAATGCAAAAGTTGTCAAAGCACTGCCCTAAGTGGCTCTGATGCCCTGTTCCCTGGCCTCTCTCAGCTGGACTTCCCAAGCTGTGGCAGCATGAACAAGGAGAGTGAGTGCCAGAGGAACACCAGGTCCCCAGGAGGATCTCCTGTGAGTCAGTCAACCCAACACATTCCACTCCAAGGCAAACGGAACCTGATGTGAACTCCTAGTATCCCTTTGACCTCAGCACACTTCTGGTTTCTCTAGGGCAGGATGAGGACATAGCCTAGGAGTCAGATTTAAGAACAGGCCAGCCTAAAGCGCAAACATTTTGATCAGACTGGCAAATGGGCACGCTGTGGCCTGCACTGGCCCTGCAGACCTGCCTCCCCCTGCCCCACTGGATCCTGTACATACTCTGCCATGGCCACTCAACCGTTTGTCATCCATAAGGGTGCATCACATGTGTCTCGTCATGGGTTCCGTAACTCATCGGCAGCACAGGGCCTGCCACAGAGGCACAGATGACAGAAGTTGAGTTAGTAGAGGAAGAGAGGAGTGGATGACTCTTGCAGCCTTGGGAGCCCTCTGGGAAGTGCCCTGCTCATTTGACCCTTGGCAGCATAGCTGCAAAAGAAGGTGTCATTTGGCTGAGCCCCGAGGGTTGCAAATCCAGACTTCCCAAGAAAATAGTTCCAAGTGCTGAAATTCCTCAGTCTGAGAGGTGGAGGCTACCCAGGGACTGGAATCAGCTTTCCCAGGATATGCTCAGTTTCCATCCAGATTTGTGACGACCAAAGGGCCTCAGATGTGCCTTGGCTCTCTAGGTGGCCCATGCAGCCAGAGTGGGCATCGGGAGTTCACTTAGCAGAGGCCACAGCAGCTCAGGCCCCTCTACCTGCCCTGGGGATTCCATTTCAGAACCTCCTGCAGAGTCAGGAAGCCTGTGGCAGAGGGCAGGGTGGGAGCAACAGGACTTTATACCATACAACCTGAGTGGCACGCTGGAATCACACTGGAAGAGACGTTTTAAAATATTAATATTCTTGTCCCACCCCAGACCAATTGAATCAGAAGCAGTGGGGTGGGGCCCAGGTGTTGATAATTTTTTGAAGTTTGCCAAGGGATTATAGTGTGCAGCCAAGACAGAGAATCCACCGCCTAGCTCTAACTGGCTCTAACTTCTCATGAAATAAAATGCAAAAAAGTAGTGAGAAGGAGGTGCGTGGAGGTGAGCCTCTGGCTATGGCATCTATGGTGACCTGACTTAAGCTTCATTGTCATTTCTCCCGGACCTTGCATTAGAGCATTACCTGCTGACCAGTCCTTGTCCCCAAGATAAAATGCAAACTCCTGAGCCTTGCACAGAATGGAATGCCCACTTCCCAGAAAACAACCTTGAGCTGTGCAGGGTTTGTTCTGGGAGTACTGCTGGGTCTCAGCTCCTAAGGTGTCAGAGGAGGAGAGAGAGTGGGTGGTGGGGAGTAGACTGTGAGGGTAAGAACCTAGGCTTTGGGATCAGTTTGGTTTCAAATCAGACACTATGACCTTGAAAAAATAACCTCTCTGAGCCTCTTTTTCATCTGTAAACTGAGGACAATGATTCTGGCTGCCTCAGGCATTGAAGGTAAGAGATTTAAGGAGGAGTCTTCAGTTTTGCTGGTAGCAGGAAGGGCTGATGAAAGGGAACTGCAGCAATGGGGAGCTCTCTGGGGGAAAAGTGGTGTTGGCCATTCAGTCTGCCTTCCCTGTGAGTGGCCAACAGCGTTTTGATTCCCACGAGGCTTATGGTGAGGGTGGAAGGTGGTAAAGCTCACCCTAAGAAATTTGCTTGCCATAAAACTGCCCCACCTGATTCCACTTAAGGCTGAGTAAGAAGTCTGCCCAAGAAAGGGAAAGTATGGGGACATTTATGGAACCTACTGAGTCACAGCGTGGGCTTTTGCAACACCTGGGATCTAGAGGCTATCACAGTAACACCACAAATGTCACCGCCCCATCCTCAGGGGTGTCAGAGGACTCGAAGGTAGACCTTCTGTTCTGTGGGAAGAGCTCATGCTTTGAAGGCTGACAGATCTGTGTGCAAATTCAGGCTTGGCTTCTTCCTAGCTCTATGGCCTGGAACAAAACTGAACATCTCTGGGCCTCAGTTTGCCCATCTTTAAAGTGGAGCTAATAATACCAACCTCACAGAGCAGCACCGATGACAAGGGATGGCACATATAATTCACTCAGCACAGAACAGGGCATACAACAGATGCTCAGCTCCCACCAGGACTCCTTTCCCTCCACCTGTGCTGAGAATAAGAGAACCACAGTTCTTGGCCAGACTGCTAGCCAAGGATGCTGACTCACATAGGATGGCCATGTGGTATAGGTGTGGTAAGAAGTGGGTGACAGTGCTCAGTTTATCAGAACGGTTAGAAAGCAAACCCTTTGAGTTTCCCACTTCCGCCCCTAAATAAATCAATGAAGTCTGATGCAACATGTTTTCTTCAGAAATTGGGCTATGGCCTTCCTGAGAAGATGCCCCTGATTACCTGCCACAACCCCAGAGTGAGGTGAGCCCTCTCTTCCAAGGGACTGCTGTTCTAATGTGTGCCCCATGGCCATTTGCATGTCTGTCTCCCCACTGCATGATGAGTGCTGGGAGGACAGGGCTGTGTCTCATTCATCATGGTGTGCCTGGAACCCAGCACAAGGGTCCTGCCAGTGTCGTCTCTGGGCCCCCAAACATAGAGTAAGAATATTCAAACAGCAGAATGGACCCTGTCCTCCAGATGGCATAGGCAGACACCCTCAGCTCTGCTAGCCAAGGACCATCTAGAGTTGACCCTCCATCAAAAAATCAGCCAACATGGTTGCTGGGCAGGCAGGCAGGCCTCATCAGGGTCTCTCCAGCCTCCCCAGCTTGCTGACCCACCTGTGAGAACAGGCTGGGTGCCCAGCACTCCTTTGAGGCTGGCCTGTGTACAGTGGCAAGGCTCTGTCATCTCAGTGAAGGAACAGGACTTTGGGCTGCACAAGAACATACTTCCTGGAGGGGAGGGTGACCTCACAATGGGGGAGGGCAGCTACCTTTACCTGTTCCCAACAACTCATATAAGGCTTCCTTCTGGCTGAACTACTGCACTCCCTGGAGCCTACTCCCTTGCGTCCCCTCAGCTTGGACAAGCAGGCTCTTGAAATGAGAACTGTTTGAGGGCTTTGAACTGCAGAGTGATATGTTCTGACTTGGTTTTAATAGGATCTGTCTGGCTGCTGTTGTTGAGAATAAACTGAAGGGAACAGGCTGGAAGTGTGAGACCACTTAGGGGGTTACTTGATACTACTGACACTTACTGTGCATTTCACATGAACCAAGGCTTAATCCTCAGCCCTAAAATCTGTGAAGTAGGTATAATTATAATCAGTCTCTTTTTACACATCAGAAAACTGAGTCAAAAAGATTAGGTTACTGCCCAAGTATAAACAGCCAGTAACTGGTAGAGTCAAGATTTGAACCCAGGCACTCTGGCTCTAGAGTCCATATATTTAATCATCTCACTCTGCAGCATGCATAAGAGGTCATCTGACTCTAGAGGTATTTCAAAGGAAGAATCAATATAGTCTAATAATAATGTGGTATAAAGTATCCAGAAAGAAACCAAGAATGATCCTAAGGTGTACTTCTCACCATTTCTATTCAATATAATACTGGTGGCCTGGGCAATGTGGCAAGAAAAAGAAATAAAAGGGTAAAGATTAGAAAGGAAGAAGTAAAACTGTCTTTATTTGCAGACAACATGTTTGTGTACCCTGAAAATCCTAAGGGATCTACAAAAACGTTACTGGAAGTAATAAGAGAATTTAGAAAGGTTGCAGGATACAAAGTCAATACATATTAAAACTACATATTTTATTTCTATATACTAGCCATGAATAATTTTTGGAAAAACAGTTAGGTAGAATCAAAAAATATGAAATGCTTAGAGACAAATTTAACAAAGTATGTAACAAAGTATGTAAAAGCCCTGAAAACTAGAAAACATTAAGAGAACCTAAATGAACAAAAAGATATAACATGTTCATGGATTGGAACTTTTAAGATATTAATTCTCACCCAGTTTTATCTATGCGTCTCCAATCAAAATTCCAGCTGGTTTTTCTTATAGGAGTATGCAAACTAACATTAAAATGTATACAGAAATGCTAAAGAACTATACTAGCCAAATAATTTTGAAATAGAACACATTTGGTGAACTTACACTATATTTGATTTTCAGATGTACTGAAAAGCTATAGTAATCCAGAGAATATGGTATAGGCATAAGATCAATGAAATAGATTAGATGGTCTAGAAATAAAATTAAACATATGGTCACTGATATTCAACTAAGATGCAAACTCAATGGGAAAAAGGATATCATGTTTTCAACAAACAATTCAGGAACAACGGACTATTTGTAAAGAAACATTTTAAGGAATCTCAATTCTTACCTCATATCATACACAAAAACTAACTTGAAATGGACCATATACCTAAAGGTAAAAACCAAGTTTCTAGAAGAAAATATAGGAGTAGACATTTGTAAACTTAGGGCAGGCAACAATTTCTTAGGACATAAAAGGTACTGACCATAACAGAAAAACTGATCATTTAGATTTCATCAAAATTAAAAACTTCTCTTCAAAAGACATGATTGAGAAAAGACAAAAAATAAGCCACAAGCCAAGAGAAAATATTTACATATCTATAATAGAAAATGGATTTATATAGAAAATATATAAATAACTCTTACAATTCAATAATAAGATGAAAAACAACCTATTTTTAATGGGCAAAAGATTTGAACAGATACTTTACAAAAGAAAATGTACAGTGACTGGTAAGCACATGGAAAGATACTCAACATCATCAGTAATCAGGGAAATATGAATTAAGACCACAACTGGATACCACTAAACATCCAATGGAATCATTAAAATTTAAAAACCAGTAACACTGAAGGTTGGCAGGAATATGGAGCAACCAGAACTCTCATACATTGTTCATATATTGTGCATGTCCAAAATGATAAAACACATTTCTTATAAAGTTAAACACATACTAGCCATATAACTCAGAAATTCCATTCCTAGGTTTTGAGAAAAAGGAAAATGTGTCCACAAAAAGACTTGTACACAAATATTAAAAATAGCTTTATTCACAATAGCCCCCAAACTGAAAACGACCCAGATATACCTCAGTAGATAAATGAATAAACAAAGTATAGTACGTGCCTATTCCACGGTATAGTAAAATACCATGGAATATTACTTAGCAACCAAAATGAATGAACTACCAATTCTCTACAACAGTATGGTCAGCAAAAGAAGCCAGAGGCAAAAGAATACAGACTGATTTCCTTCGTATAGACTCCTAGAAAGGACAAAATTAATCTACAGTCACAGAAAGCAGATCAGCAGTTGCCTGGGGCTGGGGCTGGGGAGCAACTGGCTGCAAAGGAATCTGAAGGAACTTTCCAGGTGTGATGCAAATGTTCTCGGTGTTGATTTGGGTTGTGGTTATCCAAGTGTATACAGTTTAAAAAGTTCATTCAAATGTACACTTAAAATACTTAAAAATGTACACTTAAAATTTAATTATCTGTATAGTAGAAATGCATTGTTAGGTGATCTCATCATTGTGTGAACATCACAGAATGCATTTACACAAACCTAGATGGTACAGCCTATGACACACTAGGCTTTATGGGATAGCCTACTGCTTCTAGGCTACAAACCTGTACAGCATGTTACTGTGCTGAATACCGTAGGCCAGCTGTCCCCTTCCATGGACTAGGGGCAGAGGGATGGTTTCTGGATGAAACTGTTCCACCTCAGATCATCAAGCATTAGATTCTCATAAGGAGAACCTAGATCCCTCACATGCGTAGTTCACAGCAGGGATTGCACTCCTATGAGAATCTAATGCCTCTGCTAATCTGACAGGAGGCAGAGCTCAGAGTGCTCCCTCACCTGCTGCTTGCTTCCTGCTGTGTGGCCCTGTTCCTAATAGGCCACAGACCAGTAAAGACCCATGGCCTAGGGGTTAGGAGCCCTGCAATTGTAGTGCTATGCCAAGTATATGTATATCTAATAGGCAATTGTAATGCTATGCTAAGTATATGTATATCTAATAGGCGATTGTAATGCTATGCTAAATATATGCATATCTAACAGGCAATTGTAATTCGATGCTAAGTATATGCATATCTAACAGGCAATTGTAATTTTATGCTAAGTATATGCATATCTAACAGAGAATTGTAATGCTATGCTAACTATATGTATATCTAATAGGCAATTGTAATGCTATGCTCAGTATATGTACATCTAATAGGCAATTGTAATGCTATGCTAAGTATATGCATATCTAAACAAAAAAGGTATAGTAAAAATGTAGTATAAGAATTAAAAACAATGTACCTTTGTAGGGTACTTACCATCAATGGAGCTTGCAGGACTAGAAGCTTCTCTGGGTGAGTCAGTGAGTGAGTGGAGAGTGAACGTGAAAGCCTTGGACGTTACGGTACACCACAGTGGATGTTCTAAGCACTGTACATTTAGGCTACACTAAATTTATTTTTAAAATATTTTTCTTTCTTCAATAATAAATTATCCTTTGCCAACTGTAACTTTTTTACTTTAAAACTTTTACATTTTTTTAACTCTGACTCTTTTGTGATTCTACTTAGTTTAAAACACAAACACTTTGTACATCTGTAAAAATATTTTCTTTTATACCCTTATTCTACAAGCTTTTTTCTATTTTAAAATTTATTTTTTGTTTTTACTTTTTAAACCTTTTTGATAAAAACGAAAACACAAACTCACATATTGGCCTAGGCCTGCATAGACACTACATACATTAGATGTTATTATATTAGCAAAAAAGAAGCCCCATGTAACTCTGCTCTGACCCATTATCTGTTCTGGATGTGACCTCATGAGCACACACATGTCCCTGCCTTCTGCCCTCCTGTTCTGCTGCTCCTGACATTCTCTGGCTGTGGAGGGCAAGGGCAGCCACCAGCCCCTGGGTGAGGGTATGCTGTTTGCCTTTCTGTGGCTGCCTAATGGACAGAGATGCAGGATGTCTGCCTAGATTGGGGCCCGGGGAGGCCTGGCCAACAGGCTCCTGATGTAATCTCCACAGCCATTCTTCTCAAGGAATGTCTAAGATTCTTCAGATGGGAGTGCATAACTCCCAGGACTTTCTCTTTGGATATACTGTCTGTCCCGATATCCAAGGCCTCTCTGGAAGCACAGTTCCTGTCCTTTGCCCTATAAGTGGTAAGGATGCCTTTTTAGTACAAGCGATAACAGTGGGCAGGGAATAATGACCCTCTGGTATGCTCCCGGTCTAGACTACATTCCCAGGAAAGAGGAGGAGGCCAGGGAGGGTCACAGAGGCAACAAGCAGGGAGGAGCCACAGGGGTCATCTGGTCCTGAATTTTCCAAGTGTGATACATGAGATCACTGTAGATAGTATAGGATTCTTCTTGTTATTTTAAATATGTGTTCGTTTATTTTGTAGACACTCTATGTCTGGTTTTCATTTATCATAGTCATACATGAAGTTTTCTTTTTAATAGGCTTTTAAAAAGAAGAGTGTTAAGCAAATAATGGAACCAATTTTATGCAAATATAGCAAAAATGACATATAGTATGCAAACAACTGAAATTTAGAGAACATTGATAGACCAACTCCCCATCTGTCAGATAAGGGCATAGGGGCTTCCTAAGATCACACAGATTATATATATATATATATATATATATATATATATATATATATATTTATTTATTTATATTTGTGTTTTTTAGCTTCAACATTGATCTCTCACAGTTCTAGAGATTGGAAAGTTCAAGATCAAGGTGCCAGCAGACCAATGTCTGGCCTGGGCTCTCTTCCTAGAATTTGGTCAGCTGCCTTTTTGCTGTTAGCGCTAACCCAGAGGCACCTTGGAGCCATGATCTATAAAGGCAGTAGGCAAAGAGGACCTGCGAGGCAGTGCTGAGCTGAGCAAGGGTGTAAGAGGAGGGGCCCAGACCCAGCTGGGCTCTGTCAACGCCAGGGCTCCCTCCAAGATCCCCAGAGTATCTCCCAGAGTTGCCTCGCCCTTTGTCTTGGCACCCTGGCTGTTCTCTGGCAAGCATGCTTCAGCTACAGAAGAAAAAGGCACTCATCCTGAAGCATCTCTCTCTTGTCCCCAACCCTGGCATTGCTGGGCCAAACCTTAGACTGGCAGGAGCAGGAAAGGGGCTCCTTGCCATGTATGCCTGGAGCACGTCCCTGATCTTGCATCAGGACCCTGTGTAAGTGTGCCAGCACCAGTCGGAGAGCCCTTGTGTCCCCAGGTCCAGCCCAGGCCCCAACAGACACTTGTCCATTGAGTCCTCCTGACACTCCTTTGAGGTCAAGGTCTGCACCATGACCATGCCGTTTCAGAGCTGAGGAAAACGAGTCTCAGAAACATAACGAACTTGTACAAAGTGCAAGTATAGCCAGTAGGTTACGAAGCAGAGATCTGAACCCTGTGCTGCCTAAAGTTAAAGGCTGCCTCCCTCCAGCCTTCTCCCACTGCATCTTGGAGCCCTGAGTACAGCATAACCAGGGCCATTCCCCGTGTGGTACCAGCACCCTCCTCCACCTCTCACTGGCTTCTCATAGGGCCAGTCTAGCCTGGAGGAGTATTTGCTGTACCTGCTTATCCCAAGGTCTAGGAGTTATGTCCTTTTACAAATAAGGAAACTGAGGCTCAGAATAATGAATTAGTCCAGGGTCATCTATCTGGGAAGTCCCCCAATCTTTTGAATCCCTATGCAGAGTGGGGGGCCTTGTTCAGGTTGGCGAAAGAAGCAGTGCTGCCTTGGAAGTACTCACTCGCTGCTGCCTGAGTGTCTGAGGTCCAGAACCCTAGGAGACCATCTCAGATCAACGCCACTTTTCTGGGTTTATCTTCTAAAGGATCCCAACTTCTAACAAAATAAATAGCATCCCCATGCAGGGGGCCTCTGAAGGCAGTAAGACTTCCCAAACCACTGGCCCACCCAGGGAGAAGCTCCTGTTTCTATGAGGCAGCAAAGAGGCCCTCTTGGGGTCACCCTGGCCTGAGTTGGAATTCCAGCTGAGACACTCACCCATTGTGTGCCTGCAGCCATGTTAATTGACCTCTCTATCAATCTACCCACCTATCATATTGGAATAATAACATCAACCTTAGAGGGTGGTTAGAAAATGTGTAACTGCTCTAGCACAGCTCCTGGAACATGGTATGTGGTCAATAAATCAACAGTAACAGCAGTCATTGTAGCAATTGCACTAGGGTTAGTCATTCTTTTTTTTTTTTTTTTTTTTTGCTTCTACCGCTTCTAGACCTTACACTTCACTCTCTCTTAATTGGTATCCTAACTGTCTCTGAATAAACTTTTTAGGGGGGTTCTACAGTAGTCCCCATTATATGTTCCGAGACCCCTCCCTAGTGGATGCCTGAAACTGCAAATAGCACTGAACCCTAACCAATATGTTTTTTCTTGAACATACATGTCTATGCTAAAGTTTAATTTATAAATCAGGCACAGTAAGAGATTGACAACAATAACCAATAATAAGATAGAACAATTATATCAATATACTATAATAAAAGTTATGTGAATGTGGTCTCTCTCAAAATACCTTACTGTACTGTACTCACCCTTCTTCTTGTGATGGTGTGAGGTGATAAAATGCCTGTGTGATGAGATGAAGTGAGGTGGATGATGGAGGCATTGTGATGTAAATGGAAAATTCCAGAAATAACTCCTAAGTTTTAAATTGTGCACCACGCTGAGTAATGTGATGAAATCTCACACCGTCCTGCTCTGTTTCTCCCAGATCGCCGTTAGTCACTCAGTAGCCCTCTGGGTTATCAAATAACCTTTATCTTAACGTCCCAAAGTACAAGAGTCCTGATACAATATTTGTGGACCATGGCTGACTGCAGGTAATTGGGACTTTTGGATAAGTGTGTGTGTGTTGGGGGTGGGAGGGTTAGTGTGTATCTTTGTTTTGCTCTATCTCTTCCTGAAGCACAACCCCCCTCCCTTTTTATTTGCTTAAATTTTTTCCATCCTTCATGGCACAGCTCTTTATGGACCCTCCTTAGGGAAGAAATTGAGTTGGAATGAAGCAACCAAGCACCTGGACATTAGTCAGGCTAAATAAGGGACTAAAAACTAGGGCCTAGAGCTCTGGGAGAACATGAGACTTGGGGATACGGTACCTGCCCAATTACTTATGTACTCATCACCCACCCACCAGCCTACTCACCTCTCACCCAGTCACCTAGAAAATCGCCCACTTGCCCATCTACCTACCCACCCAACCACCTGCACCATACCCAGACACTGCCTCCTCATCCAGCTGTACATATTTGGGACTGGCTATCTGCTCAAGCAAGTGGAGTCATAATATCATCTGTGCTCTGTTTGCTTTTCTCTCTTTTTTTGGTTCCTTCCTTTAGATAGATTTAGAACTTTTCATCTCCTTCTCCTTTGTCAGCTTATGAGCAATAACCCTATGTTATTTTCGTTGTCCTTTTGAATGTAGACCATACATGTAAGATTTGTCACAGTCTGTTTTCAAAGTGATGTCATACCCCTTCATGAATAGGTTAAGACCATGCAATAATATATTTACATTTTTTTCCTCCAGGCCTTTGTGCTATTTTTGTCATACATTTTATTTCTCTATATGTTAGAAACTCCACACTACATTGTTTTTATTTTTGCTTTCAAAATCTTTTAAAAAGATTAATTTTTTAAAATCTTTAGATTTAAAGAAATCTACTGTTAATTAATTTTAATTAATTTAAAAATTTTTAATTAATTTTAAAAATCTTTAGATTTTAAGAAGTCTACTGTCTTTTTTTTCCCTCTAGCTACTTTTCAGATTTTCTCTTTATCTCTTGTTTTGCATAATTTGATTAAGAAGAATTTTGGTGTAGTTTTCTTCTTGTTTTTGGTGCATGAGGTTTGTTGTGTTTCTTGAATATTTGGGCTTATAGTTTTTATCTAATTTAGAAATTTTTTTTCTTAAAAATAATTTTTGTCTTCACCCCTTTTTCCTCTTCAAGTACTCCAGTTGTGTATATATTAGGGTTCCTGAAGTTGTCCCACAGCTCACTTATTCTCTTTATTTTATTATTATTTTTTGGAGTATTTTCCTTTTTGTAGTTCACTGTGGATGATTTTTATTTTTCTGTCTTCAAATTTACTAATCATCTCTTCTACCACATCTAATCTGCCATTTATAATATCCAATGTACTTTTTATCTTAGGTATTATAGTTTTCATACCTGTAAGTTCAACTTAGGTCTTCTTATATCTTCTGCATCTCTACTTAATACATTCAATTGTTCATCTATCTTCCTGACCATACATAGTTCTAATAACTGTGTTAAGGTCCCAGCCTACTAATTCTATCATCTATGTAATTTCTGGGCCAGTTTCTATTAATTAATTTTTCTCTTCATTATGGATATCTTTCTGCGCCCCCCCCCCTCTTTTTTTTTAAGAAACAGAGTCTTCTTGCTCTGTCACCCAAACTGGAGTGCAGTGGTGTGATCATGGCTCACTGCAACCTTGACCTCCTGGGCTCAAACAGTCCTCCCACCTCAACCTCTTGGGTTGCTAGGACTACAGATGCACATTACAGTTCTTTATTGCCTCATGTTCAATGTCTTAAAAACCATTGTTTTGTATACATGTTCAGTTTTCCAGTTGTTTTGGAAAAGTAAACCTGGCCTATTAATCCATCTTTTTCAGGATTAGCTAATTTTTAAAATTTGTGTAGATACAGGTCCTTCTATGCTGCCCAGGCTGGTCTTGAACACTTGGCCTCAAGAGATCCTCCTGCCTCAGCCTCCCTTGAGTGTTGAGACTACAGGTGTGAGCCACCATGCCTGCCCCTGCTTCTTTTCATATCTGGTAATCTTTGAGAGTATGCCACACATTTAAATTTTACTCTTTGGGGATCAGATGTTTTTGTAATCTATAAATATTCTTGTCCATTGTTATGGAGCATGATTAAGTTACTTATAGCCTGTTTAATTCTTTTAGAACTTGCTTTTGGGCTTTTGTTGTTACATAAGACCAGAATAGTGTTTAGTCTGGAGCTAGTTTTTCCCCATTACTGAGGCAAACTTTTCTACATATTCTACAAGATGCCCTGTGAATTATGAAATTTTCCACTCCAGATGGTGAGAAGATGCATTATTTCTTTCCCAGTATGAGCCACAGGGATTTTCCCTCTAATTCTTTTCAGATGATACGTTTCTCTGACTTGTGAAATTTCTTCATACACATGTACTTGTCAGTACTCAATTGAATACTTCAGGGACCTTTTGTAGACTTCTAGAGTTTTCTCTCTGTGCAAATCCTCCTCTCTGATAATCTCCCTTGCAAACTCAAGCTGCTTTGGCTTCCCAGCTCCATCTTCTCTAAGTGGAGATGATTTCTAAGCTCTCCCTAGGTTCCTCTCTAGGCATTAACCTGGGGCATGATAGGGCTCACTTCATTTACTTTCCATGTCTTGCATTGGGATCACAGTTCTTTATTGCCTAATGTTCAATGTCTTAAAAACCATTGTTTTGTATACGTGTTCAGTTTTCCAGTTGTTTTGGTTAAAAGTAAACCTGCCTGTTAATCCATCGTGTTCAGGATTGGAAGTCTCAAATGTTCACCTTTTAATATTGTAAGTTTGAAATTACTATTAGTCATCCAAGTGAAGATGAACACCCCAAGATTTTATGAGTCAAAGACTTTGTGGGGAGTCAACATGTTCAGTCCGTTATGAGTTGTCTGTTTCCTTGGAACTTCCTGCCAACATCGTGGCTGCTGACAGATAAGAGAAGATCCCAGGATGTTCTGTACTTGGAGGAATGTGGGGTCCAGGCTTGCTTCCCACTTCTCTACACTGCCACTCTGCTGATTGTTTTGTTTTAAACAGTCAACACTTTTTTTTTTTTTTTTTTTTTTTTAGTATAGGCTTGTGGTAGCTTATAAAATATAATTCCTTCAAACACTTACTGGGTTGCTAATCTCTTTGTTTTCAGTTCCATGTATTAATCATAACCAAGTTCTTTCCTGGTCATAGTTCTCAAATCTCAACATTTGCTTTCTCACCCCCTTCTTTGCATTTCTCTCAATGTAAAGCTGAAGGGAAAGAATAAAGGGGGATGCCAGAAGGGAGGTACACCTTATTCCCATCTACAATGAGCTTGGTGTGAGCTGATGGACAACTCCAGGAGGAGGGGAAAAGCTGTTTGGCATCATAATCTAGACTGCAAGTGTGTACTTGATCATCTCATAGCCAAATCCTACAGAAATGGATTCTTCCCTCTGGCTTTTCAATGTTCACGGCATAGCCAAGAAGTCACCAGAGTAATTTTGTTTGCATTTAATCTGGTGAAGCCAGACTCAGAGAAGAGCCCAAGCAAGTCCCTTGGTGACATGATGAGATCTATCTGGAAATCTTTTACTGCTTGGATGGCTTCACAAGACACAAAGGGCTTACAAGAACCACCTGAAGGCAGACTTCTTAACAGAGGGGGCCACTGTCCCAGGGAGAGCTGGGGCATCCTACCTCTCCTCTGGCACTTGGAGCAACACTGCATGTGTCCCTGACTACACAGAATCTCCCAGCAACACCAATGGAATGTGGATGTCTGCCTTAGTCCATTTGTACTGCTAGGCCAAAATATACTCAAGACTGGGTGATTTATAAATGACAGAAATTTACTTCTCACAGTTCTAGAGGCTGGAAAGTCCAAGATCAAGGTACCTGCAAAATCAGTGTCTTGGGAGGACTGTTCTTTGCTTGCAAGGTGATGCCTTGTTGCTTCTGTGCCCTCTAGAGGGAACAAATGCTGGAGGAACACATGGCTGAAGGAACAGAAGGCAGAAAGGGCCAAGCTAGTTTCTGCCAGCCCTTTCATAAGGTTGCTAATCCCATTCACTGGAGCTCTGAGAGTCACAGGGGCTCTGCCTTCATGACTTAATCATCTCCTCAAGGCCCCCTCTCTTAACACTACTACATTGGCGATGATGTTTTAACATGGGAATTTTGGGGGACACGTTCAGATCATAGCAATGGCTATCGTGGGGGTGTGGCTGGTTTTAACATGTTGCATTGGGAGAAAGCTTTTGTAATACAGACAAGTGTTTGCACTCTGGGTACTCCTGAGAGAAAAAGGAGACATCCACAGCTTTACTTCTGTGATATGGCGGGAGTCAGGACATCAGTAAACATAATCTCCAAATGTTCCTGGAGCTAGAATGATCTGTCATCCATCCCTTACATGGCACCAAGCCCTGACTGAGGTCTCAAATATGAGTGAGGGGTAAGATATAAGCCCCCTGTGTAAAAGGGCTTTCTTTAACAAAGTCCCACTAGGTCATGCTGGGACTGACTTCAGACTGAGACCCAGGGTGATTCCCCACTTGGTGAGTGGGTAGTCACTGGGAGGTTGCCCTATCCCTCTAGTTCGTGGGACCATGGCCCTTTCCCTGCAGTAACTGCCTCCCTGCCTCCACAATCCAACCCTCTGTCAGCCTCAGTCTCATTCTGGCCCAAGTATCAGTTGCTCCACCTTCCAAAGGGCTCCCTCAAAGCCATGATGCCCACTGAGAGCATATTCCATCCTGCAAACACAGGTGAGACTAGCTGGCTCTATCTTAGCCTGCTAAGAAAAAGTTCCCATGGAGAGTCCATGAGCTAAAAAGCCAAACAAGACCGGGCGCGGTGGCTAACGCCTATAATCCCAGCACTTTGGGAGGCCAAGGCAAGCGGATCACGAGATCAGGAATTCAAGACCAGCCTGACCAACGTGGTGAAACCCTGTCTCTACTAGAAATACAAAAATTAGCCGGGCATGGCGGCAAGCACCTATAATTCCAGTTACTCAAGAGGCTGAGGCAGAATAATCACTTGAACCGGCAGGTAAAAGTCACAGTGAGCCCGAGATTGCACCACTGCACTCCAGCCTGGGTGACAGAGCGAGACTCTGTCTTAAAAAAAAAAAAAACAAAGCCAAACAAAATAAAACAAAAAAAAACCCAGGGCAATATGCAGCAAAACCCAAAGATCCTCCAAAGCAGTGCATCCTAAATGTTAATGTGCAGACATAGCTCATTACAAATCACAAAGATCTTGTTAAAATGCAGATTGGGATTCAAAAGGAACACCCAGGTGATGCTGATGCTGCCAGATTGCATACCACAGTCCAAAGGAACAATCCTAAGGAAAAGCAAAGCAGACAGCTCGGAGCATAGCAGGACCTCCCTCCACAGTTATGACTGCACAGGGCCTTTCCCTGAGCTTAGACAGATGCTGCCAGGTGGGCAACAGCCCAGGCAAAGGGGACACAGGTCCCATTTGGAGGGGTGTTCTTCAGAGGGCTAGGTCCTGATGCTCACAGAACCCAGCTCTCTACTGATACCCACTCCTCAGCCTCTTCTAGTCTGAATTCACCTTCCTTAAAACAAATTCTGGTGGGGAAAATTTTCTGTTCCCATTTTTCTACCCTCTGCCTCCCTTCCCTGATTATCAGCAACTCAAAAAGACAGACAGATTTACCAATCTGACTGATCAGAACTCAGACTACTCATTAACCTTCAAGGTCAACTTTGGCTGTACTGTTTCCTCCATGTCCCTGTGTAAAACTGGACACTTGTCTTTTCTGGGTGAGTCTGGCCATGACTCTCTGTTTCACTTCCTCCACACTTGTAGTGGGGCCAGGGAGTTGCCTGGGCCTGTTCTGCATGCCCAGATATTTTACCTTCACTTAGACCTTGAGGCCGAAGCCTCCTTCTCCAACCTTCTCTTCTTAAAAGGCCTTGCACTAGGTGTACATGGTACTTTTCCAGTGGTTCCAGATGGCTTTTCTTGTTACAAGTGACAAAGTAAAACAAACAAACAAAAAACCCTGACTCACCTGGTATAAATAATCCAAGGAACCGTATTGGATAACAAATCAAAATATCTAGAGGTAGGACTGGCCCTGGAATTGGAGAAGGACACCAGGACTGAGGGACGGAGCACAGAACAGGGAATGGAGCTCTGCTCATGGACTGAAGAGCGCCCTGGAAATCTTTGTGAACATGCCCATGATGGATACTGCCAGGCTACATAATGTGTGGAAGGTGAACTAGCCAGGCGCAAGGAGACGACACTCAGGGCACCAGCTCTGTGGCCTCCGCTACTCTGCCTTGCCTCTCACAATTGCCCATGGGAACCTGCATCCAGCTGTACTCCATTCCATATGTGCTGTTCCCTCAACCTAAAAGCCCTTCCTGTCCCATCCTCCTTTCTGTGGCAACACTGTCTTACCATTAAGGCCTCGCTCAACGTTCTTCCCTGATCTCCCAGGGAGCACCTGGGGCTCAGTCAGCTGCCCATAACCACTCACCCCTCCAGTATCATCTGCCCTGCATGTAGAGCCTGCATCACACTGTGGATCATCAACAGCATGCCTCCCTCACCACAGCTGGTGCCTCCAGACAGCCAGCATGTTTCATTCACTCCTGAACACCACGGCTGGGTACACAACCAGGCACTTGTCCATGCAGTAATGAATGGACAAGACAAGGATCCAGTCATAACTCAAATTCCCTAATCAATAAAATGGATACATATTTTGCATGTCTATTTCTCAGGGTTGTTTCCATAAACAAAAGAGATTGTATCTATGAAGGTGCAGTGTAGATGGAAGGCATTTTTTATAATGATTAGTATATAGGTGGGAGAGTTTAATAAAGCTATACTCCATGTTGGTTTTTGGTCCAAGGTCCCAGTCTCATCTCTCCCCAGTCTCTACCCCTTCCTTTACAGACTGACTCTGATTATCCAATGTGCAAGTATTCCAAAGATCAGAAGTGAAGGTGTTGGTTCTGTGGCACATAAGATCTTAAGCTATAAAAGGAAGTGGAGATAAAAAAGAAAGTACAGACTGAATTGTTTTAATCTTAATTATATAGATTAAACAAATCCAAGCAATAAGAGTATGATTAAGCCCATAGTGTCACAGGGTCATCAACTATCAAGAACAATCAGGATGGGAGATGGCATTTGTTGTGATCATTCTTTGCTACCATGTTAGGAAATTTCTTGAAAGAGCTTTGCTGAGCCAAATCTCTATCCATCATCTCTCCTCCTTACCCCACACTCAAAGACTTATAAGGCAGCAGACATTGTTCTGGCCAGCAAATCTGGCTTAACTAAATGTGGCAGAGTTAAGTTAAGGGGTTTGTGTGTGTACGTGTGTGTGTGTGTGTGTGTGTGTGTGTGTGTGTGTGTAACAGACACTGACATAAAGACAGAAACAGACTTTAAGGGGTGGAGATAAAGAAATGGAAACAGATACCCAAGATAGCTAGGTAGCAAGACACATTTGAAGAGACAGCATGTGTTTTGGAAAGACACCACATATACACATAGATGAAGAGAGAGACAGAGAGAGAGAGAGAGAGCTTTACTGTGTTGATGTCCACAAGTCAAAGACCACCAGGAACACAGATTTAGTTGAACAAAATTATTGGTCTTTGTTGCGACAAGGGAGACCATGCACCATGGGGAACGTTGGGGTGTTGCCTTTGCTGCAGTAAGTACCAATAAACCAAACTTTGTTTGATGACATGTGTATTTCTGTTGGTCTTTGGCAGGTAGACATCAACAACTGAAATGAGATACCAATAATCGTGATAAATATAACTGAGATATATTCACCTATTTTAAAAAGGCTATTAGGTTATATTTTTAAAATTAAAATTACATAGTTTTAAAAATATAGCCTACTAAAACAATCAAGGATGGGTAAAGATATAACATGCAGACACTAATAAGAAGGCAGGTATAGCATTATTAGTATCAGTAAAAACAGAATTCAAAGTAAAAATCACAAACTGGGGCAGAGGAGGATATTTATAAGAGGTGTAATAAGAAGTACTTGATAAGAAGTATAATAAAAGGATTATACCCCTCATTAATAAGAAAACATGGCAGTCATAAACCTTTACGCACCAAACATGTTTTGCAATACATGAAATAAAAATTGGTGGGTATCAAACGCTAAATTTACATATTTATTATCAAAGAGAGAAACATCTGAGTCTCAGAAATATTACTCAGTTTCTCTTAGAAACTGGCCAATCATGTGGTTTAAAATCATAAATGATAATATAGAGAATTTAAAAAGCAAAATTAAGAAGCTTAATACCAAAGATAAAGTTAGAACTTTGTACTCAAAAAAAAAAAAAAAGAATACACATAGAACTTCCACAAAAGCTTATCATGTAATAGGTCACAAAGGAAACTTCCAAAAGTTCCCGGAATAAGAAACACATATGCCATATTCACTAACCATAATTCAGTATAATTAGAAAATAGAAATCATACAGACCCACACACAGACACACACACACATGCCTATTTGAAAAGAATTCAATTTTCTAAATTATTTGGGATTTACAAAAACACTCAACCAAAGTCATAAACTATTTAGAAATGAGGAAAGTGACATCAGCAAAATGGCAGGCTAGGAAGCTACAGACCCTCTTTCCCCCACAGAGATACTGAGTTATCAACAATATATAAACCAGAATACCTCTGTGAGAACTCCAGAGACCAACTGAAAAGCTACAGCACCTGTGCCATTGTAAAACCAAAAAGGGACTCCAGTGAAAAGCGTAGGAAAATTTGCAGCGTTTTGTTGGCTATTCATGCCCTTCCCCTTGCATAGCACAGAGCAACCAGGAGGAACCCCCACCTCGCTGCCATAAAGAGCTCCTCCCTTGGAATAAAAACAAAAGATCAAGGCTGTGGGGAAGGAGGGTACGGTGGCTCATGCCTGTAATCCTGACACTCAGGGAGGCCAAGTCGGGCAGATCTTTTGAGGTCAGGAGTTTGAGACCAGCCTGACCAACACGCCTGACCAACATGGTGAAACACCGTCTCTACTAAAAATACAAAAAAATTAGCCAGGTATGGTGGCATACTCCTGTAGTTTCAGCTACTTGAGAGGCTGAGGCAGGAGAATCACTGGAACTCTGGAGGCAGGGGTTGCAATGAACCAAGATTGTGCCACTGCACTCCAGCCTGGGTGACACAGTGAGCCTCCATCTCAAAAAGAAAAAAAAAAATCAGAACATGTGTCCAATATTATAACTTTTCTGCGCCTGCCCAAGGGACTGGTTTCTGTCTCACCTGACTTGGGAGTGCTGACAAACTGGACCAAGATTTTGGAAGCCACTGTAAACAGAGGCAAGCATCACATTAGAGCTATAGTTCTACAGGCAGGTACCAGGAATAGTAAGAGATCAGAAATGATTTGAGAGGTCCTAAAACCTCCAGCGGAGCTGAATGATGAAGACTTTCCTCTGCATGATGCTGATACAAAGCCTAGAAGAGGTGTTTGGTTTTTTTATGCCCAAACCTCAGCAAAAAAGTACAAGACACACAAAGAAACAGGGAAACATAGCCCAATCAAAGTAACAAAACTCCCCGCAAAAGCCTAGAGGAATGCAACTCTATAAGCTGCCTGACAAAGAATTTATGACTGTCATATACAGAACATTTACCCAATAAAAACAGAATATACATTCTTCTCAAGTGTACATAGAACATTCTCCAACATAGATCACGATAGGCCGCAAAAAAAATCTTAACAAATTCAAGAAGATTGAAACCACACAAGGTATCTTTTTAAAACACAACGGAATGAAACTAGAAATCAATAGAACAAGGAAAACAGTAAGTCCACAAATGTGGAAATTAAACAACCCACTCTTAATCAATGGGTCAAAGACAAGGTCAAAAGAGAAATTAGAAACGATTAAAAATAAGAACACAACATACCAACACTTATGGAATGAAGTGAAAGTGCTATGAGGGAATTTTATAGCCGTAAACATGTATATTAAAAAGAAGAAAGATCTCAATTCAACAAGCCTAATTATACACCTCAAGAAATGAAAAATGAAGAACATGCTAACTCAAAAGCTAGAAGAAGAAAATGATAAATAGGATAGATGAATTAGAGAATAGAAAAAAAATCAATAAAATGAAGAGTTGGTTTTTGGAAAGATCAACAAAATTGACAAACCTTAGCTAGATTAAGAAAAAGAAGACTCAAATGTGTTTATTTAAAATTTTTTAAATGGATTTTTATTTCAATTTTTATATATGTAGGAGGTATGAGTGCAGATTTTTACATATATATTTAATGCATAATAGTGATGTCTGGGTTTTTAGTGTACCCCACAACCTGAATAGTGAACACTGTATCCAACAGGTAGTTTTTCAACCCTCATCCCTCTCTTTGGAGTCTCCAGCATCTATTATTCCACTCTGCATATCTGTGTGTGCCCTGTTTAGTTCCCATTTACAAGTGAGAATGTGAGGTATTTGACTTTCTGTTTCCGAGTTATTCCAGTTAGGATAATGGCATCCAGTTATATTTATGTAGCTGCAAAAGACGTGATTTTACTCTTTTTATGGCTGAATAGTATTCTATAATATGTAATACCACATTTTCTTTATCCAAGCCTCCACTGATAGACACTTAGATTGATATCTTTGCTGCAATAAATATGAGGGCAGATATCTTTTCGATACAATGATTTCTTTCCCTTTCGGTATATATCCAGTAGTGAGATTGCTGGATTGAATGGTAGTTCTATTTTTGGTTCTTTAAAAAAATCTCCATACTGTTTTCCACTAAGGTTGTCTCTGGTGATATTTTGTATTTCCGTGACATCAGTTGGAATATCTCCTTTTCCAATTCTGATTGTGTTTATTTGGATCTTCTGTCTTCTTTTCTCGGTTAGTCTAGTGGTTTAACAATTTGTTTATCTTTTTGAAGAACCAAATTTTCATTTTGTTGATCCTTTGTATTGTTTTTGGTCTCTATTTTATTTAGTTCTGCTCTGATCTTTGTTATCTTTTTCTTCTGCTATCTTTGGATTTGTATTTGTTCCTCTAGTTCCTTGTGGTGCAATGTTTGGTCATTAATTCATGCTTTTTCTACCTATTTGATGTAGGCATTTAATGTCATAAAATTCCCTCTTAGCACTGCTTTTGCTGTGTCCCAGAGGTTTTTTATATTGTGTTTTCATTTTCATTTGTTTCCATTTTTAAAATTTCCATCATAATTTCTTCATTGACCTAGTGACAATTCAGGAGCATGCTGTTTAATTTTCATGTAGTTGTATAGTTTCTGAAGTTCCTCTTGGTATTGATTTCTAACTTTATCCGACTGCGGTCTGAGGAGATACTTGATATAATCATGATTTTAAAAAAATTTCTTAAGACTTGTTTTGTGGCCTAACATGTGGTCTATCTTGCAGAATGTTAAATGGGCTGATGAAAAGAATGTATATTCTGTCCTTATTAGGTAGAATGTTCTGTAAATGACTGTTAAGTCTATTTGGTCTCATGTCTAATTTAAGTCCAATGTTTCCTTGTTAATTCTCTGTCTTGATGATCTGTCTAGTGCTATGAGTGGAATACTGAAGTCCCCTACCATTATTTTATTGCTGTTTATCTCTTTCTTTAGATATAGTAGCACTTGTTTTGTGAATTTGGGTGGTCTGATATTGAAGATATATATATATCCAACACATAAATATATATATGATTGTTATATCATCTTGCTGAATTGATATCTTTATCATTATATAATGATCTTTGTCTTTTATTGCCATTTTAAATTTAAAGTGTGTTTTATGTGATGTAAGTATATTTACTCCTGCTTGCTTTTGGTTTCCATTTGTGTGGAATATCTTTTTCCACTCTTTTACTTTGTCTGTATGTGTCTTTATGGCTAGGGTGAGTTTCTTGTAGGCAGTATATAGTTGCATTATGATTTTTTAAAAATACATTCTGCCCATTTCTATCTTTTAAGGAGAGCATTTAATCTGTTTACATTCAAGGTTAGTCTTGATATACGAGGCTTTCTTTTTGCCATATTGTTAATTGTTTTCAAGTTGTTTTATAAATTCCTGTTTCATTTCTTTACACTTTTTGTCTTTGTGGTTTAATGAAATTCGGCCATGTTGCCATTTGATTCCTTTCTCTTCCTCCTTATTGTAATTGCTTTATAAGAACTGTTTTATATTGTCGTGTTTTCATAATGGTGAACATTGACCTTTAATTTCTATGTTTTAGATCCCTTTAAGCATTTCTTGCAGTGCCTTTCTAGTGCTGACGAATTCTCTCAGCAGTTGCTTGTCTGGAAAAGACTTTATTTCTCCTTCATTTATGAAGCTTATTCTGGCAGTGTATGAAGTTCTTTGCTGATTTTTTTTTTCTTTCAGCACTTTGAAAATGCCATCCTATTCTTTTCCAGCCTGTGAGGTTTCTGCTGAAAAGTCCATTGTGAGTCTGATAAGGTTTTCTTTACAGGCAACTAGGTGCTTTTCTTTTTGCAATTTAAAATTATTTCTTTCACTTTAACTCTAGACATTATGAATATAATATTCAATGGTGAAGTCCTTTTTGCAATGCATTTGCATAGGGATTGCTGGGCCTTGTGTATGTGGATGTCTGTCTCGTTAGACTTGTGAAGTTTTCACCAATCACTTCCTTAAATAGATTTCCTAAACTTTTTGATCTCTCTTCCCCCTTTGGAACACCAATAATTCATTAGTTTGGTCACTGCATACAGTCACAGACATCTCAAAGCCCTTGTTCATTCTTTTTTATTCTTTTCTTCCTTATTTTTCTCCAACTAGATTATTTCAAAATATTTGTCTTCAAGTTGTGAGGTTCTTTTCTCTGGTCTAGTTTATTACTGAAGCTTTTAAGTGTATTTTGTATTTCCTTCAATGAATTTTTTAATTCCAAAATTTCCACTTTTTTAAAAGAGATATTTTCTGGGTAAATTTCTCATTTATACCCTGAATTGATATTCTGATTTCTTTATATTGATTTTCATATTTCTCTTGCATCCCAAGCTTCTTTGAAATCAATAGTTTGAATTATTTACCTGGCATTTTGAGGAATTCTTTTTTACTGAGATCTATTGCTGGACAATTCTTGTAGTCCTTTGGTGCTATCATATTTCCCTGCTTTTTCATGTTTCCTATGTCCTTCCATTGATAACTGCACATGTGGTGTGACGGTCTCTTGTTCTAACTTTTGAGATTGCTTTCATAGGGGAGAAATTTTGTATTAATTTCTGAACATGTATGTATGTAGTTGGTTGAATATGATGATACTTTGGCTTTGATTTTGGGTGCCTGTGATAGTGTGATCTTAGTATGACTTCTTTGGCAGTACCCACAGGGTCCATGATATCTGTGACTTTCTCGGTGGCTTCAAGTACAGTGATTAGTTGAGGTTGTAGTGAAGTTTTCTGGGGACGTGGATGCCAGCTGAACTAGTTTTCACCCAACAGCAATAGCAGTGGGGTGAATGTGTCTGTTTTTAGGCTCCAGAACAGCTTGCACTGGCTCCTGTGTTAGTGGGTTCTAGAGGGCTGATTCTTGGGCCTCCAGGTGTCTTGCTTAGAAGTTAGGAGTGAGAGTAGTGGGCCAGGTGTGTGGGTAGGTTCTCAGTCCCATGGGTAGCTGCTGTTGTGAGGATGGTAACAGCAGTGGTGGTGGAACATCCCACTGGGATGGAAGCAGTCTGTGTTGGTGTTGCTGGAAGCTGCTATGGGTTGGGTAGGCTAGTCCCCAGGTCCACAGCCTCCTGTATCAGGGCAGTGGATATTGTCCTGAATATTCTTAAGAGAGCTTCATCTCTCCTGTCCCTTTCCCAGCTGGGTGGCAGCTGCAACGCATCGCCTGGAACTTGGCTCAAGGATGGGGCACAGCCCATTGTTAAACACAAAATGGTGCCAGCTGTGAGTTTCTGAACGGCTAGGGTGGAGACCCCCTCAGGTGAGTACCATGGGCTAGAAGCTGTGGGGAGTGCGGCCCACTCAAGTCTCAGTCTCATAGCATCCTATAGCAGTGTGGTGGGTATTTTCCTAGGAACATGCCAGAGAGCTTGGTTTTCTTGTCCCTCCTCAGATAGGTGGCAGCTGCAGCTTCATCAGCTTGAACTCAGCCCACGGGCAGGGCACAGCCCATTATTAAGCTCTCAAAATGGTGCCACCTGTGTGCTTGTCCGCAGAGAGGGCGGGGCTCCTCTCAGGCAAACAGTATAAGAAGCTGTGGAAAGCGCAGTCCGCTCGTCTCTGTCTCACAGCCGCCTATTGTAGGTCAGTGGGTTTTGTCCTAGATGTGCGTAGGGAGAGGCTGGTTTCCCTGACTGTCTTTGGCCGGGCAATGGGTACAGCCAGGTAAGCCTGAACTCAGCCTGAGGGCGAGGCACAGCCCAGTGTTAACCCCTCAAGGTGGCACCTTGGGCCTGAGACCGCCGTAGAAGGGTTCCCTCCCAAGCAAGCAGCTGTAGGGAGTGCAGTCTACTCACATTGCATTCTCAACAACAGCCTCAGTAGGGTGATAGAGACCCTCCCAAGGGTGCGTGGGAGTACCCAGTCTCCTCTGCACCCTCCTTGGAGCAATGCAGTGGCAACAGCCCTGTGTGTAGATCCCCCGTATCTAAGCTCTCAAAATGGCGCCCAGCTGACGCTGCTCTGGGCTCAGATGTCTGCAGAGTTTCGTCTCTGGAGCAACATCTCTCTGCAATCCTTAGGCAGCTTCTTATGTTCTCTCTGCAATCCTTAGGCAGCTTCTTACGTTACGCCCAAGTCTTTAGTGGGTTTCTCCTGTGGCCAAGATGGTAAACGCCAAGACCTGGGGTTTCTGACTTATTGCTTTCCTGCATCCAGGAGCCTCTCACGATTCTGCAGTCCTCCGCCAGGGAAGCTGCCTGCCTCCAAAGCTTTCCTTACTTCTGGTGATTCCCGACTCGTCCCTGGTGAATCCTAGCATTCTCTTCTAGATTCTCTGTTTGAAATGTGAGTATTTTACTTTCTGGTTCCTCTTCTTAGAGGAGGCACATATTTCCTGCGTCTAGAAGCCTTCTGGATCCCTCTCCTGTAAGTGCATTTTTAAAATTCAAAATCTGTTTCTAATGGAAACTTTATGATATTAAGAATGATGAAATTGGGGGCGCGGGGGGGGGGGGGGAAGGCATTTCCCAGAAAACTACAGAAGACATAGTAAGTGATGAAACTGTGGAAGTGTTCCCACTAATCTAAAAAACAACGCAAGGGTGAAAGTTATCATTGCTAATGTTAAAGATTGTCCTGAATGCATTTGCCAAGAGAGAAAAAAGAAATAACATATCTTATCTGTTGGCAACAGAACCATATACATAGAAAATTCCATAAAATAACTGTTAAATTGTTAGAATAAGTAAGAATAGCCAGAGAGTTTAGTATCAAATTAAAAAGTCAGTTATTTTCTTTTATACCAGCAAAAACAATTTTAGGGCTATAACTTTTTAAATCCCCATTTTTTCAAAAATCTATAAAACTTCTTTTTCTAGGTTCATAATGTATTAACATAACAATAATAAAATTGGGAATTATTGAAGACATATAAAACAATAAAATTTTGGAGAACATTAAGAAGTTCATTCTAATGGAGAAATATGTTGTAATACTGAATAGGCTGACTCTAATTGTTAACATGTCAATTCTCAAAAATGTAATTATTATCTGCAATTACAATAGAAAATGTTTAAAGAAATTTTATAAGAGATTCCAAAATTCACCTGAAGGAGAAAATGTGCAGGAATAGCCAAAATTATTTGAAAAGAAAAAAGCAATAAGAGAGGAATATATTCTATAATATTAAAAAGAATGCTCTCAAAGTATAATTATAACTACATGGTACTGATTTGGGTATAAGTAAGTAAACTAAATACAAAATAGATAATAAAACTCATACATGTATGGAAATTGAGTGTATTAACATTGGCATTGCAAATGAGTTTTTAAAATGATGAAATATTCAGTCAATGATTTGGGGACAATTAGCTATCTATTGCAGAAGGACAAAACAGAATATACTTACCTTTTCTCCTCACAAATATAAATTGTGGGTAGATTAAAAAGCTAAATATAAAACATGTATGAAAGTACAGGGAGAGCCAGGCGTGATGGCTCATGCCTATAATCCCAGTACTTTGGGAGGCCGAGGCGGGCAGATCACCTGAGATCAGGAGTTTGAGACCAGCCTGACCAACATGGAGATACCCCATCTCTACTAAAAATACAAAAATTAGCCAGGCATGGTAGCTCATTCCTGTAATCCCAGCTACTCAGGAGGCTGAGGCAGGAGAATCGCTTGAACTCGGGAGGCAGAGGTTGTGGTGAGCCAAGATCGTACCCTTGCACTCCAGCCTGGGTAACGAGAGAAAAACTCCATATAAAAAAAAAAAAAAAAGGAAAAAAAGTATTGGGAGAAAAGTTAGGCTGTGTTTATAATTAGCAGAGAAGGAGGAGTTCTTAGGATATAATGCAAAAACTACAAAAAGAAAAAAACTAATAAGTTTGACCATAACAAAACTAAAGTGAAAAACACCCTAATCATAGACTGAAAATATTTGCATAAGTACAAATACATGCTAGACAATAAATAACATTCAGAATATATAATGAACTACGATGAAAAGACAAAAGAGATAAGCCACCCAATAGATAAAAATGCAAAGTTTATGAATAGAAAATTCCAGGAAAGGATGTTTAGATAAGCCTATAATTTTGAAGTGAGGAGCCTTACTCTTTTATTAGAATATCTATGATCCCAAAAGTGTCCCAAGAGGGTGAAGCAAACTCCTATCGTTGTTGTTTTCTTTCTGTCCTTCTGCCACTTGGCCTAAGATTTTGGTGCACTTACAGGAAGCAGAGTAACTAAAGCCTTAGTGTTAGTTTCCTACCCAGAGAACCAGAATGGGGAATCCCGGGGAAACAGGGACTATAAGGGAGATTATAGAGAGGTAGGAACTTGGGAAATCAACCCCATAGAGTTGTTTATGAACTCTTGGGTTCGCCTTTAAATGTGCATGCACAGATTTGATCCTAAACAGCATACCAAAAAATTTGAGAACAAAATGAGGAGACAGACTGCTTCCCAGCACCCAGACTGCCCACTGGGTGGCATACATGCAGGACAAATCTGAATAGCACTGCAAAGATTTTGCAAATAGAACTCATTTGAAACCACAAACTACAGAAGCCTGATCACAATTTGCAGCCTGAACTCAATTGAGTTGACTGCCCCTAAAAACAAAATATCAACATTTTCCAGGTAATTTGAATAAGACTCAGAATTCCATAATATAATATTGAAAATGGCTAGGACACAATCCAAAATCACTTGGCATACAAAAAACTAGGAGTATCTCAACTCTCATGGGAAAAGGCAGTCAACAGATGCCAACATCAATATGACATAAATATTAAGATTATCTGACAAAGAGCTTAAAATAGCTATTATAAAATGCTATAAAAGTAAGGATAAACACTCTTAAAATGAATGGAAGATATAAAGAACCACATGGATATTTTAGAGCTAAACAATACAAGAACCAGCAATACAGTAACAGAACTAAGCCCTGTTCTGGTTTTAGTAACAGAATGGAGAGGATGGAGAGAAAAAGCAGAGAACTTGAAAATAGTTCGGTAGAAATTATCCAAACTAAAAAACACAGAAAAATCAGAAAAGAAAATATAGAAAGAAAGAACAGAGGCTGGGTGAGGTGGCTTACTTATCTAATCCTAGTACTTTGGGAAGCCAAGGTTGGAGTATCACTTGAGACCAAGAGTTCAAGACCAGCCTGGGCAACAAATGCTGCATGATTCCAGTTGTATGAGGAACGTAGAGTAATCAAAATTATAGAGGCAGAAAGTAGAACAGTGGTTTCCAGGGGCAGAATAGAGGAGAGAATGGTGGAGGGTTATTTAATGGATGTAGATTTTCAGCTTTGCAAGATGAAAAGAGTTCTGGAGATGGATGGTGGTGCTGGTTGCACAATAATATGAATTACATAATGCCACTTAACTGTACACTTAAAACTGGTTAAGACAGTAAATTTTACATTATGTGTATCTTGCCATAATAAAAAATTTTAAAATAATATGTTGATGGAAAACATGAAACAAGATTATTTACATGGAAAATCTCAAAGAATCTATGGAAAAAATAATACAATTAATAAGAGAGTTTAGCAAATTTGCTGGGTCCAAACTCAGTAAAAAAAAAAATCAGTTACATTTCTTTAGCAAAGTTAGTTGCTGGATACAAGATCAATGTACAAAAATCAACTGTTTCTCTATACATTAGCAATAAATAATCTGAAAAATGAAATTATGAAAATAATTCCAGGATGCTAAGGTGGGAGGGGTGCTTGAGTCTGGGAAGCTGAGGCTGCAGTGAGCCTTGATTGTATCATGGCACTCCAGCCTGGGCTATAAAGTGAGACCCTGTCTCAAAAAACAAAAACAAAACTCAGGGTGGATGACAGATGTAAATATTAGGAACTAAAACTACAAAATTCTTAGAAGGAAGCGCAGAAGTAAATCTTTGCAATCATGGGTTAGGCAATGATTTCTTACATATAATGCAAAAGCACAATTATTAAAAGAGAAGATTAATAAGTTGGACTTCATGAAATTTAAAAATTTTTGTCTTCAAAGAACATTATCAAGTAAGTAGAAAAGCAAACACAGATTCAGAAAAATATTTGCAAATCATATATCTGATAAGAATCTACTATCCAGAATATATAAAGAACTGTTAAATCTCAGAATAAAAAGACAATCCAATTTAAAAATGGGCAGAGGATTTGAAGAGACACTTCTTGAAGAAAGATATACAAATGCCTCATAATCATATGAAAAAGATGCTCATCATTATTAGCCACTGCAGAAATGTAGATCATTTTTTTAAAAATTGTATTTGGGCTCTGGGGTACATGTGCATGTCCTGCATCCTGCAGGATTGTTGCGTAAGTACATACATGCCATGGTGGTTTGCTGTCTCCATCCACCCCCCTTCCCACCCCCCCGCTGTCCCCTCCCTCCCCTCCCCCCCTGCATCTAGCCCTGTGAGTGTTGTTCCCTTTCCTGTGCCCAAGTGTTCTCATTGTTTATCACCCGCCTATGAGTGAAAACATGCGGTGTTTGGTTTTCTGTTCTTGTGTCAGTTTGCTGAGAATGATGGTTTCTAGGTTCATCCATGTCTCTAAAAGGACATGAACTCATCCTTTTTTGTGGCTGCATAGTATTCCGTGGTGTATATGTGCCACATTTTTTCTTTGTCCAGTCTATCGTCAGTGGGCATTTGGGTTGATTCCAGGTCTTTGCTATTGTAAACAGTGCTGCAATGAACATGTGTGCATGTGTCTTTATGATAGAATGATTTATAATCCTTTGGGTGTATACCCAGTAATGGGATTGCTGGGTCAAATGGAATTTCTATTTCTAGATCCTTGAGGAATTGCCACACTGTCTTCCACAATGGTTGAACTAATTTACACTCCCAAGAACAGTGTAAAAGTATTCCTTTTTCTCCACATCCTCTCCAGCATCTGTTGTCTCCAGATTTTTTAATAATCGCCATTCTAACTGGCATGAGATGGTATCTCAATGTGGTTTTGATTTGCATTTCTCTAATGACCAGTGATGATGAGCATTTTTTCATATGTTTGTTGGCCTCATATGTGTCTTCTTTTGAAAAGTGTCTGTTCATGTCCTTACACACTTTTGATTGGGGTTGTTTGTTTTTTCCTTGTATATCTGTTTTAGTTCTTTGTAGATTCTGGTTATTAGCCCTTTGTCAGATGGGTAGATTGCAAAAATTTTTTCCCATTCTGTTGGTTGCCGATTTGCTCTAATGATGGTTTCTTTTGCTGTACAGAAGCTCTGAATTTTAATTAGATCCCATTTGTCTATGTTGGCTTTTATTGCCATTGCTTTTGGTGTTTTAGTCATGAAGTCCTTGCCTATGCCTGTGTTCTGGATGGTTTTGCCTACATTTTCTTCCATTGTTTTTATGGTGTTAGGTTTTATGTTTAAATCTTTAATCCATCTGGAGTTAATTTTAGTGTAAGGTGACAGGTAGGGGTCTGGTTTCTGCTTTCCGCACATTGCTAGCCAGTTTTCCCAACACCATTTATTAAACATGGAGTCCTTTCCCCATTGCTTGTTCTTGCCGGGTTTGTCAAAGATCAGATGGTTGTGGATGTGTGGTGTTTCTTCTGGGGCCTCTGTTCCGTTCCATTGGTCTGTCTCTGTTTTGGTATGAGTACCATGCTGTTTTGATTACTGCAGCCTTGTAGTATAGTTTGAAGTCCAGCAGTGTGATGTTTCCGGCCTTGTTCTTTTTGCTTAGGATTGTCTTGGCTATGCAGGCTCTCTTGTGATTCCATATGAAGTTTAAAGTGGTTTTTTCCAGTTCTGTGAAGAAGGTCATTGGTAGCTTGATGGGGATAGCATTGAATCTATAGATTACTTTGGGCAGTATGGCCATTTTCATGATATTAATTCTTTCTAACCATGAGCATGGAATGTTTTTCCATCTGTTTATGTCCTCTCTTATTTCATTGAGCAGTGGTTTGTAGTTCTCCTTGAAGAGGCCCTTTACGTCCTTTGTTAGTTGTATTCCTAGGTATTTTATTCTCTTCATAGCAATTCTGAATGGTAGTTCACTCTTGATTTGGCTCTCTGTTTTTCTGTTACTGGTGTATAGGAATGCTTGTGATTTCTGCACATTGATTTTGTATCCTGAGACTTTGCTGAAGTTGCTTCTCAGTTTGAGAAGATTTTGGGCGGAGACGATGGAGTCTTCTAGATATACAATCATGTCATCTGCAAATAGAGACAGTTTGACTTCCTTCTTTCCTAATTGAATACCCTTTATTTCTTTTTCTTGCCTGATTGCTCTGGCTAGAACTTCCAATAGTATGTTGAATAGGAGTGGTGAGAGAGGACATCCTTGTGCCAGATTTCAAAGGGAATGCTTCCAATTTTTGCCCATTCAGTATAATATTGGCTGTGTGTTTGTTGTAAATAGCTTTTATTATTTTAAGATACATTCCATCGATACCTAGTTTATTGAGAGTTTTTAGAATAAAGGGCTGTTGAATTTTGTTGAAGGCCTTCTCTGTATCTATTGAGATAATCATGTGGTTTTTGTCTTTGGTTCTGTTTATGTGGTGGTCTCAGCCACCAGAGTAGCTGGGACTACAGGTGTGCACCACCACACCCAGCTAATTTTTTGTATTTTAGTAGAGATAAGATTTCACCATGTTAGCCAGACTGCTCTCGAACTCCTGGCCTCAAGTTGATCTGCCAGCCCTGGCCTCCCAAAGTGTTGAGATTACAGGCATGAGCCACCACACCTGCCTGGCGTGAAGATATTGTGTGCGGAAAACATGGTGGCCTTAATTTTTGGTCAGAACTAAGTGGCAGACTCAAAGAAAATTTTTTTTACTATTTTTGTTTTTTCCCACTAGTTATAAGTAAATAACTTTTCATAACAATTTTATCAAGAAGTGTTTAACATAATTAATTTGAAATGTTTCAATACTTCAATACCAAAGCAAGGACTTTAGTCTTTCCTGTCTCTGTCTCCTCTCTCCTTCTCTTCTTGCCCTGTGGATTACCATGTGGGCCCTGGTGATGAATTGCTGTTGCAGTGTTTACCTGTCTGGATGTCATCTCTTGCTGGTTTCATAGCAACAGGGCAAGGTAAAAATTAATTGGGTGTTCTGGGGGACTTTCTAATTCCTAGGCATATCTCATTATTTCTTTAGTCATCTCTTATGATTGGAGAGAACGTGTGGGGAATTGAGAGAGCAGTGAATGATGTTCAGGTCAAGTAGTAATGTGGCTGAGATCTGGTCACAGTGCCTTTAATTTGTATAATGCTTTGCCTCACTCGCATGTTCTTACATATCCACCTGAAGACATGACAGCATGGGCCTTGGGGGCAGCAAAGCATGGAATACTCTGAAGAATTCTAAGTGGGATGGCATCTAAACTTGGAAGCAGTACCCATAGCAGATGTCCTTGATGGAAGATCCAGGCAAGGAGAATGTCTCGTTCCTCCTCATCACCACTTTCCAGTGTTTATGAATGAGACTTATGGGCATATAAAAATTCAGCTTGCCTGGTGAGCTGATCAGTGTCCATTCTTACACTTTTAGGGATTGCCATCCGTACATTTTCTCTATTTAGACCTGTTCCAATAGACCCAGGAGTGCTGTGAAGTGGAAGAGGTGGAATTATCCACACAGAAGGTAGAGAAGCTTGAGGTGATGGTTTAGGGTAGGGGTCCCAAGCCTTTTTGGCACCAGGGACCAGTTTCATGGAAGACAGTTTTTCTCTGGATGGAGGGAGGAGGGTGGTGCAGGGAGATGGTTTTGGGATGATTGAAGCACATTACATTTATTGTGCACTTTATTTCTATTATTATTACATCAGAATATATAATGAAATAATTATACAACTCACCATAATGTAGAATCAGTGTGAAGCCTGGGCTTGTTTTTCTGCAACTAGACAGTCCCATCTGGAGGTGACGGGAGACAGTGACAGACCATCAGGCATTAGATTCTCCTAAGGAACATGATCCTAGATCCTTCACATGCACTGTTCAAAATAGGGTTTGTGCTCCTATGAGAATGTAATGGCACTGCTGATCTGACAGGATGTGGAGCTCAGGCAGTAATGTCAGCAATGGAGAGGGGCTGTAAATACAGATGAAACCTCCCTCACTCACGTGCTGCCTACTTGTTACTGTGCAGCCCGGTTCCTAACAGGCCATGGACCAGTGCGGGTCCCATCTCTCATCTCCCTCCTCCTATTAGAATTCATGACATTTAATATGTATCTTTCGATTTGCATGTCTTCTTCAACAATGAATATTTTTATTTTGAGTGTATGTGTTTTTAAATTTATATAAATTACATTGATTTAGGTTTAGTCATTTGTTAGGTTAGTCATTTGTTTACTTTTTTCCTCTAAGCACAATATTTTAAAGATACCTGCATGCCAGTATGTATAAGTCTGTTGCTTTTAACAAATTGCTTTTTAATATCCCAAGATGTGCATCTACCACATTTTACCTATTTATTCTCCTAGCAATGGAAACCCAGACAACCTTCAACTTCCATCCAGCACAAATAAGGCTGCAAAGAACACGAACATGAATATTTTTATATGTGTTGTTTTGTGGAACTGTTTATGCGTGTTTTTGGAGTACGTTGTTACAGGTGGAATTTCTGGATCAAAGAATGTTTGTTTACTTATTTTGACTAAGCATTGCCAGAGTGCTCTTCTGAATTGCTGCGCTTGTCTACAGTTCATCGGCAGGGTATTACCTGGCTTCATAACTTTTGCTTGTTTAACAGATATAAAGTTATAGCTCATTATTTTCATTTGTATTTACTCTTAATCATGATTTTGAGCATCTCTTCAAAGGCTTGTTCACTTTTGGGGTTTTGTCTTCTGAAAATTGCCTTCCCCTAGGTCTTCTTTGCCCATTTCTCTGGATTATTATCTTTTCCTTACTGATTTGATAATTTCTTGTGCATTCCAAATATTCTCCTTTTTTGGTTTTAGACATCACAAATAACTTTTTCCATTCTGTTATCTATGAACATTTTTTATGGTGCTTGTTGCTAAACAGAAAATTTTAATATTGATATATTTGTTAAGTATTTTTGTATCATGTTTTGTGTTTTTGAAGTTTTGTTTTAAAAAGTCCCTTTTGTCATTAGGTTATCATCCTTTTGAATAGATTATCATCCTTTTGAATGGAATACACTCTTTTTTTTTCCCTTGAGATGGAGTCTTACTCTGTCACCCAGGCTGGAGTACAGTGTTGCCATCTTGGCTCACTGCAATCTATGCCTCCTGGGTTCAAGTGATTCTCCTGGTTCAGCCTTCCGAGTAGCTGGGATTACAGGTGCATGCCATCATGCCTGGCTAATTTTTGTTATTCTTAGTAGAGATGAGGTTTCACCATGTTGGACAGGATGGTCTCGAACTCCTGACCTCAAGTGATCCACCTGCCTTAGCCTCCCAAATTGCTGGGATTACAGGCATGAGCCACCATGCCTGGCTGAATGGAATACACTCTTATCCCTACACTTTTACCTCTCACATTTAGTCTTTACCCAGATTCCACCTTTGCGTGAGTCAATAGATGGAATTTAGGCTTATTTTTTCCATATGTTAAGCCATTTTCCTAATATGATCTATTAACCATCAGTACTTTCCCCATTGATTTGAGATGTCTACTTTATCATATACAAAGTTTCCATGTATTTGGCCTCCAGTCTCTGAGCTTTCTGTTCTGTTCCCTCAGACTGTGTGTCCACTCTGGTGACATGCCACTGAGTGACATTCCTCCTGCTCTGGGGCCGTCCTGCCATCTGGCAGAGTAGATCCCATAACTGCTTGTTTTTCAGGTTGGCTTGATATGAGCCTTTCATTCCTTCCTGTACGTTTTACATTAAGATTTCTTAAGCTTGACTGGGGTTGTGCTGAATTTTAGAAATTGTATAGTAGATATAGTTGTTTTTCTAGTGTTTCAAATTAATTACTATATTTAGAATTTCTCTTTGGCTTTTTCTTAAACATAGATTTTTCTCTATGTGAATTTTTTTCATTTCTCTTCTGTCCATCACTCTGTGAGCCCTTGCAATCCAATGTCTTTTCTTTAATTTCAGCAAATCCATCTCCACTACTTCATTTAACAATTCCTTCTTCCCATTTTTATTTTTCTCTCATCAGCTAGAGTCTAGTAATTTCTACTTACCTGCACTTTGCTTCTACATTTCCCATCTTTTTATCATTTCCTGCTATCCTTTGTCTGCAACAATTCCATCTGATCTTCTACCTCATTAATAATTTGTTTTTAAGATGTAGCTATTCTATGTATTTGCTCTGTTGTGTACTTCAACTATTCTATCTTTCATACTTCATTTTGGTTGGCATGTGATTTTTAATTTTGTTTTCATACTTTGGTAAGTGCAGTCTGGTTGTCTTTCTTTTGAGGTGGCTGTGTTCCCCAAGGGTCCAGTTATTCTGGCCTATGAGCTTCTGTTACTGGTGTGTCTCTCTCTGTGTCTGTGTGTGTGTGTGTGTGTGTGTGTGTGTGTGTGTGTGTGTGTGAGAGAGAGACAGAGAGAGAGAGAGAGAGAGAGAATGAAAGAATGAGAGGTCTGCTGTCTAGTAAGTGGTACTGGGTTGAGAAGGTGTGCAGAGGCTGGCGCCTGGGCTGTGTCCACCTCAGTGAATTTGAGGAAAGGAGGAAGGAGAGGAGCCCCAGCTCAGAGAAACACCCTCCGACCTCTGACTCCCTCACCAGACAATTCTGATTTTCACAATGGCACTATTGCACTCCAGCTGAGGCCACAGAGCGAGACCCTATCTCTACTAAAAAAAAATTCAGAATACTTCAATTTTATAAAATTGTTGTATGTTTCCCTTGTTACAAAAATAAACTACATTCATTGAGAACATATAGAAAAATTCCCACAAGTGCAAAAAGATTTGAAATCAGAGTTCCTTTTTAAGCTCTTAGAGTAAAGCAGCTTGTGGGGAGGTGCCTCTCTGTGGTCACCAGCAGCTCTGGGGCTTTGGCAGGGTGGGGCTGCTCTGGCTAATCTTGCAAGAAGGGTGCAGGCTTGGGTGGTCAGCTTGCCATCACTGACTGTAACCCTTCAGGGGCAGGTCATAATGGTCCCTAGGCAGAGCATGAGACAGGCAGAGGAGAACATCAGCAGCTCTCCTCTGCCTGTCCTATCCTGCCTGCCTCGTCCCAACACTCACCCCAGTTTTAAGTTAGTTAGTGGAGGGGTTTCACAGGACTTATTGTTTGTTCCTGGAATCCATACGTCCTTTCACTTGGATGTTTTCTCCAGAGTTGGTTTGAGGGAGGTTGTTGGCAGTCTAGTGGGAATCAGAGACTTTGGGGTCATTTCAAAGTTAGTGGCCTAGGAATGGAAAACAAGACTGATACATGTGCCATCAGACTTAATAAGAATAACAGACGTCGGGCAAGCCTGAAAACATGTTCTTACTAATTGGAGTTAGGTCTACATTTTTTTTTTTGAGACAGAGTCTTGCTCTGTCGCCAGATGCCAGGCTGGAGTGCAGTAGAGTGATCTTGGCTCACTGCAACCTCTGCCTCCCGGGTTCAAGCAATTCTTCTGTCTCAGCCTTCCAAGTAGCTGGGACTACCGGCGTGCACCACCACGCCCAGCTAATATTTTGTATTTTTGTAGAGATGGGGTTTCACCATGTTGGCTAGGATGGTCTCGATCTCTTGACCATGTGATCTGCCCGTCTCAGCCTCCCAAAGTGCTTGGATTACAGGCGTGAGCCACCATGCCCAGCCTAGGTCTACATTTTTAAAACAAGGGCTTTAATGTGTGAGTTTGAATTCCAGTTCAGCCACTTTGTAGCTGTGAGGCCTCAGGAAAATTATTTAACGTTTTGGCTGGTCACAATGGCTCACCACCTGTGATCCCAGCATGTTGGGAGGCCAAGGCAGGCAGATCATGAGGTCAGGAGATCGAGACCATCCTGGCCAACATGGTGAAACCCCATCTCTACAAAAATACAAAACATTAGCTGGGCGTGGTGGTGCACGCCAGTAGTCCCAGCTACTTGGGAGGCTTCGCAGGAGAATTGCTTGAACCTGGGAGGCAGAGGTTGCAGTGAGCCAAGATCACTCTACTGCACTCCAGGCTGGCGACAGAGTGAGACTCCATCTAAAAAAAATAAAAATTTAAAAAAATTATTTAACTTTTAAGTGTTAGTTTTCTTATCTGTAAAATGGGAGTAATATAACCTACCTCATGTATTGCTGAACATTCAAATGTGTTTGAACTGTCAGACATATAAATGCTTAGTACAGTGTCTGGTGCAGACTCCTTACACTCTCGGTCCTTTTGTGCTTGGCATGGGGCACATTCGTCTCCCCCTTTAGCAAGGGGTGCCCACTCAGTGCTGCTTTCTGTAGATGCCCTGATTCGTGGAGTAGGTTTGGCAACCCTGAGCTTACTGGGATATTTAGCTTCCACAAGACAACATTCATTTTCCAACTGTATCCCCAGGACTATTAAACACGACTATGAGATGAGCTCTTCAGTTGGCATTTGGTATATTGTTAAGCTCATCCTCAAGTTGAAGTGAAAGTTCAATTGTTATACACTATGTCATCTAGCCTGGGTTACGTCCCAAGCTAGGAAAAAAAATGTGTATCTAACTTAGAGACAAAGCATCTGGGCAAATTTTCTCACCATAAAACGTCTGCTGTTGTCCCATCTATATTCCTGGGGAAGAAACTAGGTAAGGTGGGAGGCCAGGTCTTACCATGCCAGCAACAAGTGAGGGGCTTTTCTAGGGGGCAGATGTCAGGGTGTAACTGAGTCTTTTTGGGGTGTTGGTGAAGCATGGCTTTCCCAAGAGAATGCTGTGGATTTTTGGGTTTTGCTTTTTTAAGAATAAGAGAAGGGACCACTGCAGGTGCGCTGTACACTTGTGAAAGTAAAATATTGAACCCAAGAGGTGTTGCAGAAAGGTGATTTTGTTTAGGTAGAGAAAAGAGAAGAAAAGGCAAGAAGAGAAAGACTTCCATGAAGAGTGTGGAAGGGGATTCCAGAGGGGAAATTTAGGAGGGGAAAGATAGTTTCCACTATGTGTGAGGGGATTCCAGAGAGCTGGAAATCCGGTGTGGGTGAAGGAGCAGGGGAATTCATCCTGGGAGGAACCCCCACCTTCTCCAAGACCTTGGGCCAATGAAAGGAGTTCCTTAGAATTTCTGCTAGAGTGATTGACTTTTAGATTTTTTTCCGCACCCGCGAAATTTAAACATAAACCGTTAAATTTCCCAGATGGAGAATGATGGGAGGGGAGGATGGCGCTGGGAAATTCTTTCCTTTAAAAGTACGCTCCCTCGTGGACCTGGTAAGAGAATACATTCCCTCATTCCCCTCTCTGAACAGGAAAATTTAACTTTTGTGAGAATATGGGCGTTGAGTGTTTTTAACTACTTTCTGCTAAAATGGGGAATATAAGGGGCCCAGCAGTTGAGTTTTTTTAAGAGGGGAGTTTTTTAGGGGGGCAGGTTGATTTAGAGGTTTGTGATAGAGCTTACAAGCCAAGGACATTTGGGGTTTTAGTGGCAGGATTATTTGTGACCTTATGGTTTTATAAGAAACGAATGTGACAAGGTGGTTAAAGATGAGAGGCCCAGAAGTTAACAAATATAGGATGGTTATAAAAGAGACTAGGAGAGAACAGAGCCAGGTTTTTGAAGGTTTTAAGCCCTGTGTTTGATTGATTCCTGAGTTTTATGTTTAAAACAACACTTAACTGGTTTACAAAATAGCAGCATTTTAAAATTTTTTTTTAAGAAAGAAACAAGTTTTTCTCCTTTTTGTTGTTAGTAGATTTAGGGCCCTTTTATTTTGAAGAGCTATGGCAGCTAAAGAGTTAAGCTGGTTTGCAGAGAGAGCTGCCTTTTGCAGAGAGAATGAGCAACCTTTTTATGTTATTAATTAACTTCTGAAATAGCTTATAGTAACTGAATAGACATAGTAACTTTTCTAATACCAGCACCAAGTTTTCAGGGCAGGAGAGAAATACTGAGAACGCTGTGCCAGCGCCCAGGAGAAGATTGACTTTCTGGACCTTTATGGCTAGCTTTACCTTGGGCTTTGTGAGGGTGATGGCTTGTGCTGGCACTTGTTTCAGGAACCCTTAGTTTTGCCATTGGATTATTTGGTTAGACAGCTTAGGCCCAGGGGTCCTTGGTTTCTGGGAAAGTGTGCTTTTTGGTGATTTCCTTGCCACAGTGGGCATGGACGAGGTGGTGGTTTATTTCTCTGGGAACAATTTTTTATAACATACCTCTTTAGACCACAATGGTAACAAGCTTTTCCAGCCTGGCGGCTAACCCAAGCCTTTCCCTGACTGCTTTAGGTGTTTTTAAAGAGACAGGACAGAAAGCAAGTGAGAAGGGTCCAATATTTTTCACCTACCCCTCCGAAATAACCATTTTTTTTTACGTTGTACTCCTTTGCCCCACGTTGGGCACCAGTTCTGTAACTGAGTTTTTTTGGGGTGTTGGTGAGGCATGGCTCCCCAGAGGGAATGCTGTGGATTCTTGGTCTCCACTCTTTTAGGAATAAGAGAAGGGACCACTGCAGGTACGTTGTACGCTTGTAAAAGTAAAATATTGGACCCAAGAGGTGTTGCAGAAAGGTGATTTTATTTAGGTAGAGAAAAGAGAAGAAAAGGAGAAGAACAGAAAGACTTCTATGAAGAGTGTGGAAGGGGATTCCAGAGGGGAAATTTAGGAGGGGAAAGAGAGTTCCCACTATGTGTGAGGGGATCCCAGAGAGCTGGAAATCCAGTGTGGGTGAAGGAGCAGGGGAATTTATCCTGGGAGGAACCCCCACCTTCTCCAAGACCCTGGGCCAATAAAAGGAGTTCCTTAGAACTTCTGCTGGAGTGATTGACTTTTAGTTTTTTTCCTGTGCCCGCGATATATAAACATAAACTGTTAAATTTCCCAGATGGAGAGAAATGGGAAGGGGGCATGGCGCTTGGAAATTCTTGCCCTTAAAACTTCGCCCCCTCGTAGTAGACCCGGTAAAAGAATACATTCCCTCAAGGGGATACAATGGAAAAGAATGCCTTAAAACAGTGCTAGAGCGCATGCTGGGGCTGAGGTGGGGAGCTAAGTGCCAGCGTGTGTAAACGGATGTGCCCAGAGGGGTTGGAGAGCCAGCAAAGAAGGGCAAAGGGAACAGGAAGAAAGGGAGATTTGCTTGGTTAAATACCACAGGTAGTGCCTCCAGCTGAGTTTGTGCCTGCTCCTAGCTACAGGTACAAAATCAATGTTCTGGAGAAAATAAACACCTGTGAGAAGATTCGGACCATTCTTCAAGAACATTCAGGGTTTTCTATTTTTGGAGGTTGTTGTCTTTTACTTTCAAAGTGTATCTCTCTTCTCCCCATCTGTTTTTTCCCTCCTGCAGGGCTAGAAAAGGACCTGCTTGTGGCTGGTTTCCTGGAGCTCAGACCCATTTGTGATTCTCTCCTAGCACCTTCCTTATCTTACTCTCAGGCTGACCTGTTAGCTATTGGTATCTATAGGGCAAACAGGCTTTTCAAAGCCTCGTGGGGGTGGGGGGGCCACTCTGCAGAATCAGCCCCTTTTGATCCAGTTGTTTAACGTCCCCTGTGTGTTCATCACATAGTTACAGACAAACTCTCTGAGAATAAAACATGTCCTGTTTGACACTTGATGGCATGAACTGGGCCCCTGGCATGGTCTTCTGTGGCCCATCTGTGGAAGCCTGCATGTGTAACCCAACCAGAGAGGGGATGAACAATTTGCAGCATCAAGAGTTCTGCTCTGAATAGAGTTTAATTCCAAGACTATTCATTTAGTGAAGTAATAATTTTTTGTTTTCATTACTGTATTAGCAAGTTAGTGTGTTTTGCATTTTTACCAATATTCTCAAGATATGTCTTAGGAAATATTAAATACTTGGACAAAATTGCAGTATTATTTATTATTCATTAGGAACTAAAAAGATTATTAAGGGTTTTGTATATGTCTCATGGGAGATAATAGTACTCTTCCTGCTTTAAACATTTAATATATGCTAATACGTACTTTTTTGGTCTACAGGTCTATGAGTTTTAACAGATGTATAGATTAGTGTAACCACTACCACAGTCAAGAAACTGTTCCTATCATCCCAAAAAACTCCATCATACTTGCCTTTGTAGTCACATTTCCCCCTGGCCTCTGGTCCTTGGACACCACTGATCTGTTCTCTATTATTATAGTTTTATCTTCACATATGTGTTATAAATGGAATCACACAGCATGTGACCTTTTGAAATGGATTCCTGTCACTCACCAAAATGTTTTTGAGATTCATCCAAGTTGTTGCCTATGTTAATAGTTTGTGCATTTTTATTGCTGCAATATCCCATTTTACGGATGTACTACAGCTTATAAATCCATTCACTAGTTGAATGATGTTTGGGCTGTTTCTAGTTTTTAACAATCATGAATAGATGTGCTATAAACATCCATGTACATATCTAAATATGAATTTTCATTTCTCTAGGGAAGAGGTTGGTAAACGTTTATCTTTAAAGGGCCAGATGGTAATTTTTCTGTTTTTTAAAGACACGGGGTCTCAACTATCTTGTCTGGGCTGGAGTGCAGTAGCTGTTCATAGGTTTGATCATAGTGCACTACAGCCCCAAACTCACGGGCTCATGTGATCTTCCTGCTTCAGCCTCCAGAGTAGCTGGGGCTATAGGTGGCATACCACCATGCCTGGCTCTCAGATGGCAAATATATTAAGATTTGTGGACTTTATGGTCTCTGTTGCAGTTATTCAACTCTGCTGTATAGTGTAAAAGCAGGCAGAGATAATATGTAAATAAATGAGTGTGGTTGTGTACCACACTCTTTAAAGTTGAATTTGACTGGTGGAAGTAGTTTGCCAATCACTATTCAAGGTAAATATCTAGGAGTGTGATTGCTGGGCCACATAGTAAGTGCATGTTTAATGTTATCAATACACTGCCAAATTACTCCAGAGTAGGTGTATAATTTTGTATTCTCACTGTCAGTGTATTAGAGATCCAGTTTTTTCTTTTCCTGGTATTGTCCATATTTTTTTTAGTCAATCTGATAGTGTTCTGTGGTATCTCATTGTGGTTTTACTTTGTATTTCTCGAATGGGTAATGAGATCGCACATCTTTTCATGTGCCTATTTGCCATTCACATGTCTTCTTTGGTGAAACATATTCAAATCTTTCGCTTCTTTTTAAATTATGAGGGAATTTGTGTCCTCAAATTTTTTATTCTGTTGAAAAGCAATTCTACTCTTCAGTATTGGTAACAAACAGTCCTGATATTTCAGTGGCTACTGGCATAAATCTGTTTCTCTCTCATGCTTCCTGTCTATTGTGGGTCACCTGAGATCTGTTCCTGATCCTTTAGTCCAGGCTTCTCACTCTGGAACCCAGCCTGGTACCCTGCCCCATCTGAAGTCTTGTTGGTTGGTAAAGGCAAGCCATGTTCTAACTCTTAACATTTCTACCCATGAGAAATACATGCAACTTCGTCTTATATTTAATTAGCCAAGCAGGCCATCTGGCATGTCTTAACTTCAGAGGTGGGCATGTCTTAACTTCAGAGTTGAGTTCTGTGTCCCTAGGAGAAGAATGTAGTCATGGTGATAACAGCACATTGTTACTAACAGTAAGATATATAGGCAGTTCTCATGTATGTCATAGTCTCTTACCATTTCTTTTCAATTAATTTCTAAAATATACCTTTAATTCCAGCACTTTGGGAGGCTGAGGTGGGCAGATCACTTGTGGCCATGAGTTCGGGACCAGACTGTCCAACATGGTGAAACCCCATCTCTGCTAAAATACAAAAATTATCCAGGCTTGGTGGCACAGAGTAAAAAGAAAACTGAATGTATCTACCTGTATGAAAAACTTGTATTATCCTTAACTTTTATATCTCATTAGTAACTTATACCATTTTAAGGGTAATATTTGGGATTTGTTAGTAGTAGATTCTGGATTCGGAATTACAGGGAAATGGTCCTGGGTATGTGTCCAGGATCAGGACAGACTGTGCCATGAGCAAATTAGGGCCTCATAGAGTTTTAGAAAGGGCATTAGAGAGAAAGCTAATGTGTATTTCTTTTGCTTTAGGTTATTGTTTTAAAAAATGTTACAAGGAAGTACATAGGTTATTAACTGCATTGAAAACAAAATATCTTTGACTGCATTGTAACTAGTCAGTGTGAGTGATGAGGTGGTCTTTATCACTTGTCTTGACATCTAGCTTTACTTTTCAGAGCCCTGCAAGAAGTACAATACCAGTCAAACCTTTTCATGGTCGTTTAATTGCTCATTCTGAACCACTATGAAGTTACTTTTTCTAGCCTCCAATGGTACCTAAAATGTAGCAACAAAAAATACTTTACCATAAAAATACATGTGTAGAAAACCTTGATGAATGTATGCCAAAATTTCAAAGCTATCTCTAGAAGATGGGATGACATATAACTTAATGTACATCTGGAACCTTTAATAAGTGTATATTATTTTATAATATGAAAGTTGTTTTAAAATTAGAGTAGTTTATAATTTAAATATAAAGGAAAACTGCTTTGGAGATTTAAAGTGTCTCACAGTTGATTTTCTTCTAACATTTTAGTGAGAAATGAATTATTATTAGGTTTCTATAATATATCAGGAAACATGGGCTAGGAAAGTTCTATTAATTTTGGTCTGGAAAAATGAATGACAGATCAGAAGAGTCTGGTGTTCGGATTCCTATCTCTGTGTTAATTGTATCTCTTCACAGAGGGGTTGCAATGTTGCAGGTGCCATCCTCAACTCTTTACACGTAATAATTCATTTACTCTCCACATCTGCTTGAAGTGGATACTAATATTCTTCCCATTTTATATAAGATACAACAGAAGAACAGAGAGGATGAGTAACTTGTCTAAGGTAATACACCTCATCAGTGGCAGCACTGGTATTTGAATGCAGAAAATTTAGCCCCTTCCCTAAATATCAATAGCTGCCTTTCACAAAGATTCTCCCTTCTTAATTTGAACTCTGTGATGACCAAGGATGCTCACAAATGACATGTATGCTAAATGCTGACAGAATGACAGATATGTTACAATGTAATGGAGTCCACCTATCATAGTGTTTTATATTCATTTTCTTGAGAGCCCTAGTCCTCCAGGTATTGTCTTCCAGAGGTTACTGCGCATTGGAATGGGAGGAGGAACAGGGTGGGGAAAGGGACAGGGATAGTGGGTTAGGCCCCAGGTGACCCATCTCAAGCTTATGCTACACCAATATTATTTTACAAACTGATGTTCAAAGTAAAAATCATTTTTAAACAAGTATAACCCTTTCTTTCTCTGCTCACCCCCCCCCCCCACACATCTTCAGAGGTATTGGAAGTGTGGAGAGCTGTGGCTACAGCCACTGTCTGATTCTTTAGTTCAGGCAAAATTCCCAGCACCATTGATATTCTGAAGTCTAATTTTAAAATCTACACCTTGTCCTTGAACATTTAATCCAGAGGGAAAATAATGTGAAGAAAAGATAGAATTGTCCATATTTGTTTCAGACATACTCAATATTACCCTAAGAACTTCCAGCTTCTCTTGTTATTGAAGAATTTATGAACCAGGTAATTGGGAATTGCTTGTTATATTAAAAGAAAAAAGCAAGATGTAAAGCTTCATGTGCTGTGATCTCAATTATGTAAAAAATACATAAGATGCTGAAAGGAAATTTACAAATAGAACATCTCTGGGTGCAGTTAAAGGTGATTTTATATTTTAGTAAATAATCATGGATTCATTTTAAATTTGGGTAGAATTAAGTTTCTGATGTCATCTATGGCCACTTTCTTACTAATGTGCCAGGTAGTGTTCAAACAGAGTTTTTAATTGTGGAAAGAAACAAAAGAACTTCCCATCACATCTTTTGCACAGGGCTTCCAGTTGGAGCTTTGTTTGTGAAATCTCTTTATACCAAAGCCTCTGTCCTGTTCCCTAGGAAGATCACTGCTCTTGCCTGCAGGCTCACCTTTCCATCATTCATTCATCAACAATTCCTGTGTACCTAACGTATGTACGGCATGTACAGAGCAAATTCTACTGTGCGTATTCACGTGCTTCAAATGGAAGACATCTGGAGAGCATCACCTGCTGTGCATCGCTTGCTGTTGGTGGGAAAGGATGCTTCAGAGTGTTCACTTCACGGTCCTAGATCAGGAAGTACATTATTCATCCTGTGATTATGGTAAAAAGATATCATATTGTCCTTGACATTTCTTATTGCATAAATTAGCTGGGATAGATTTTTAAAAATAGAGTAAGAGACTGTAAAATGGAAAAAGATATATATGAAATGGTGTTATATTTAGTATGCTTTGTCTGTTTTGAGAGCAACAGGATAGAAAGGTACAAAGCTTAACTCATTCCTTCATTTATACTTAACCATATTGTTTACTATATATCAAGTATATTGTAAGGCAATAAGGATACAGAAAGAAATAAATCCTAGTGGTTGCCCTTGTGAGGATTATGACAGAGTGGTGGGAGGCAGCAATGTAAATAAATAACTGAAACTCATATAACAAATAGTAAGAATATTAAGTATATGATCTTACCTAATGTCATTGAATTACCATAATGCAAAGAATTTTTGGTGCTTTCACCTTAAATTACTTGGTAAACCTGGTATCAACTCAAAATAAAAGGCATATATGGCTTAGGGGAAGCACTTTGTAAATTCGGAATTTGTGACATATACAATTCTAATTGTTACCCTAAGAAGGACATGACAAAAAATAATGGGAAGTGTGCTGTAGATTTTTTCCTAGGAATAGAAACATATTTAGTTTTCCTGTATGCTGTAAAGTCTTAAAACAATTGATTTTAGATTGCTTCATAAAAAATGAAGCTCTAATCTACTTTTGGGGGTAATGGATACCACATTAGATTAAAAAGGTAGAATATTAATGTGATCTGTCAGGTGATCAGAGGGACTGTGCAAGCCTGCTGGAACTGGTGTGCCAGATCAACGTACTGGGGAGAGGCAATGCATTAAATTTGTACCAGCCGGCCAGACACAGTGGTTCATGCATGTAATCCCAGCACTTTGGGAGGCTAAGGTGGGTCGAGGCTGAGGTCAGGAGTTCGAGACCAGCATGACCAACATGGTGAAACCCCAACTCTACCACAAATAACAAAAATTAGCTGGGCATGTTTGGTGCGCACCTCTAATCCCAGCTCTCAAAAGGCTGAGGCAGGAGAATGGCTTGAACCTGGGAGGTGGAGGTTGCAGTGAGCCGAGATTGCGCCAGTGCACTTCAGCCTAGTGACAGAGTAAGGCTCCATCTCAAAAAAAGTTTACTTAATATGTATGTATGCTGTATTCCTGTGTCTAACGCTGTTTTGAAAAGGACCATATAGAATTCATTCTTTGATAACCTTGAGTTTGCTTTAAAACATGACTGTCTATGTCAGCCATGGCAAAATGAAGAGTGTAACTTGCAAAGTTTGAAGAAAATGCAGCAGCTACTGAGTAACTGAGATCCTCTTTTGCTTCCTGAGCCCCAGTGGACAGAGCTGACATTCTTATACTGTTTGGAATATGATGAATCATTGTTCTTAACAGAGAACAACCATATTGAAACTGTCAGTGAACTGTCAGAAAGGCAAGATTGCTGATGGTGTGAGGTGGCCTCATTCACCTTATTTGTAGGTACTCTGGAGTATGATGGATTACGTCTATTAAAAGGTATTAAATGTTCCCTTGGAATTTTCAGTTAATATAATTTCTTAACTAAAATAGAAAGTGAGCACAAAAAATTAGGACTCCATTCTGGGAAGAAAAATGGCGATAAGGTATTTGAAATGTTAGGTTAGATTTTATTACTTATAAAATAATGAGGCAGAAACATGGGTGGAGTTAAAACTTCTTCCTCGTATCTCAGTTACTCTGTTACAAATCTGCACCACTTAAAGTTTGGAATTGGTAATTTTAGGGCAATGAAATGGAAATGAAGGTATTGAAACACATGATCCCCAGGAACCCTTCAGCTTTAAAATTGGTATTCCTTTGTGATATGAGACAGGTAGTAACATTGTGGAATATAGTAACCCATCATCCTGAAGAGGATGATAATTGTCTTAGAAAACATTTAGGTATAGTCAGTCTGAGGTTGTTGGCTGTGTGGCCAACATAGTATAAAAAGATACTTTATAGGTGAGGCTTTAAGATAAAAACAAGATTCTATAAAGAAAATCTTGGGATTTGTGTAGTAAAATATTTAGTAGGTTCACTCAGAAATCTAAAAAGCCCTTAAAAATCTAAAAAGCTTTTAAAATTATTTCCATGCTACCCCAACTAAATGTATTTATAAACATCCCAGAAAAGACAAAGTTTCTATATTTATCTGCCTATTATCTCTGTCTTTTTTTGTTTAAGCCAAGTTAACAAATTGGCAGCCCATGGCCAGATCTGATCATCAGATATATCATTGGCCTTTATTTAAAATTGCCAACATTAAACATTTGGACCTTTTCACAGAAATACTGGATTTTCAGCTGCTCTTAAAAAAACAGAAGATCTGAGCACATGAGCCCACGTGCTAGCGGTTAGGTGGAATGTGTTCTATCTCCAGGTTTGCACAGCCTTTAGCATCCTCTGTGGTGGTTTGTTCATTCAGCTTCATTCACGTCTGTTACCTGCCTGGCTCTTCTTTTAGGTCCCACGTTTTTAGTATGGGCCCCCAGACCTAGAGCATTGCATTTTCTTCGAACTTTGCAAGTTACACTCTTCATTTTGCCATGGCTGACATAGACAGTCATGTTTTAAAGCAAACTCAAGGTTATCAAAGAATGAATTCTATATGGTCCTTTTCAAAACAGCGTTAGACACAGGAATACAGCATGCATACATACATATTAAGTAAACTTTTTTGAGATGGAGTCTTACTCTGTCACTAGGCTGGAGTGCAGTAGCACGATCTTGGCTTACTGCAACCTCTGCCTCCCGGGTTCAAGCTATTCTCCTGCCTCAGCCGCCTAAGTAGCTGGGACTACAGGCATGTACCACCATGCCCAGCTAATTTTTATATTTTTAGTAGGGATGGGTTTCACCATGTTGGCCAGGATGGTCTCGATCTCTCTCTCTCTTTTTTTGAGAGGAGTGTCACTCTGTCACCCAGACCAGAGTGCAATGGTACAATCTTAGCTCACTGCAACCTCTGCCTCCTGGGTTCAAGCGATTCTCCTGCCTTAGCCTCCTGAGTAGCTAGGACTGGAGTGTAGTGCAATCTCAGCTCACTGCAACCTCTCGCCCAGGCTGGAGTGCAGTGGCACAATCTTGGCTCACTGAAACCTCTGCCTCCTGGGTTTAATCGATTCTCCTACCTTAGCCTCCTGAGTAGGTGCTCACCACCACACCTGGCTAATTTTTGTATTTTTAGTAGAGATGGGGTTTCACCACATTGGCCAGGCTGGTCTCAAACTCCTGACCTCAGGTGATCCATCCACCTTGGCTTCCCAAAGTGTTGGGATTGCAGGCATGAGCCTCTGCACCCAGCCATCATTTTTGAAAAACTATGTAATTCATCTAAAAGTTTATGCATTTCTGACATTCATTGTATTTTTTCTTTTGCAATATTATTTATGGGAAATTACAGCAGATACATAATAGAAAAATGAGAAGTTTTCCATTCATTTTAATTACTATTCCTGATTATTTTTAAGGGTGAATATGTGATATTTACTAGTTCCAGTGCAAATAAATTTCTCATTGCTCTGGAAGAATTCTAGATGTACTCTGCTACATGATGATTCTGTGTGTTGTACTTGAAACTAATGTTGTACTTGATAAGTAGCAGGAAGTCAAAGCTGAAGTTAAACTCTGCTCTTGGCCAGCTGAACTCCTCAGCCTTGGCATCCTTTTTACAACTCATGCTGTTCTTTGCACGGTGTTCTTTATTGACTTTCTCATTTTCTTTTTCTTTTTTTTGAGTTGGAGTTTTGCTCTTGTTGCCCTGGCTAAAATGCAGTGGTGTGATCTTGGCTCACCACAACCTGTGCCTCCTGGGTTCAAGTGATTCTCCTGCCTCAGCCTCCCGAGTAGCTGGGATTACAGGCATGTACCACCATGCCCACCTAATTTTGTATTTTTAGTAGAGATGGGGTTTCTCCATGTTGGTCAGGCTGGTCTCGAGGTCTGTAACTCCCGACCTCAGGTGATCTGCCTGCCTTGGCTCCCAAAGTGCTGGAATTGCAGGCGTGAGCTGCTGTGCCAGGCCAACTTTCTCAATTTCAAAGTCATGGTCTTCTGTTCTTTGAACATGGCAAACCATTGCTGTTCGTATATGGAGGATGCCCAAGCTGAAGATTCCAGGGATGATCAATCATTTATAATGTAACCTAATCTGATTTACCTCACCAATGAAATACTTTTCCTTCTTTGGTTTTACAGAAGTGAGTGTCCTCAAAAACTTTAAAGCACCTGGGAAACCTGGCATCTGCTTCACTTAGAGGCAGCATTTTTTATGATTTATTTCAAGACAACACTAGAAGAAAGAACTGCACTATTCCCTTACATTACAGGTGGGTTAGAACATAGTGGAGTTCCTGCATGAGATTTTACGATGTTTTCCAAAAAGTTCCACACAGGCGAGTGACAAACTTGTTTAGAAGCCATTTAAGACACATTTTGCACCTTTCTAAAAAAAAATTGAATTGAGTCATAGCTCTCTGCTGATGTGTGAGAGCCACAAATGATTTTATTATTTCATGTATTTCATTGGTCACTATATTGCTATGTTAAGCTATTCTTCTACCAGCTTATGAGCTGCTGCTCAAATAGCAGTAATTTATCTGGCTTTTGTTAAGACATCACCTTGATTCAGTGAGCCAAATGCCACCTGAAGTCATTCAATTTTCTTTAAGGACGTATTGTGGTAGATGATCTCTGGTACCCTCATCCAGCCTTCCTTAGAGTAGGGGATTTCAGCTACCAGGCCATCATTGCCACTGGGCCTTCTCTGTCCTGGCAAAGGGCCTGCCCTTGTGGCTTGGGCTCATTGAGTCTGGTACCATGGCACTCCAGGATGCCAGCTGCCTCTTTGAGCCCACTCCATAGCCCAGCCTCTGATGCCACACCAATCCATCCTCAGGCACAGCCTTCAATTCCACTACTTGAGTGGGAGACGCCTCCTGCCCAACCTCACTTGCATTTACCATGCATTTTGAAATCTGACATTTGGGGAGCTTGCTTGCTTGCTTGCTTTTTTTCTTTCTTTTCTTCCTTTCTTTCTTTCTTTCTTTTCCTCCTCTTCTTCCTTTCTTCTTTCTTCTTCTTGAGATGGGGTCTCACTGTGTTGCCGAGGCTGGTCTCAAACTTCTGAGCTCAAGCCATTCTCTTGCCTCACCTCTAGAGTAGCTGGGACTCAGGTGTGACCTACCATGCCTGGCTAGTTTATTTATTTACTTTTTTGTACACATGGGTTTTACAATGTTGCCTAGGCTGGTCTGAAATTCCTGCATTCAAACAATCCTCCCACCTCAGTCTCCTGAGTAGCTGGAATAAAGGCATGTACCATGATTCCTTATTTTATTTGTTTCTTAGTAATGACAGTCACTAAGATTAAGTTACTTGTCCAAGATTACATAGCTTGAATGGCAGAGCTATGTTTATGTTCATTTACCTCATGCCTACCTCTCAAACACTAACAAATACTAACATTTCAGGTGCCACGAATCATGGAACTGTTTCTTTGGCAGATGTATTCTATCTCCCAACTTAGAACACTAGAGATAAATATCTCCTTTTGCTTTGTGGAGGGAATGGGACAGAAAATGTATTAAATAAACAACAAGGGCCGGGTATGGTGGCTCCTGCCTGTAATCCCAGCACTTTAGGAAGCTGAGGTGGGTGGATCACCTGAGGTTGGGAGTTTGAGACCAGCCTGATCAACATGGAGAAACCCCATCTCTACTAAAAATATAAAAATCAGCCAGGTGCGGTGGCGCATGCCAGTAATCCCAGCTACTTGGGAGGCTGAGGCAGGAGAATTGCTTGAACCTGGAAGGTGGAGGTTGTGAGCAGAGATCATGCCATGGAGAAACCCCATCTCTACTAAAAATATAAAAATCAGCCAGGTGTGGTGGTGCATGCCGGTAATCCCAGCTACTTGGGAGGCTGAGGCAGGAGAATTGCTTGAACCTGGAAGGTGGAGGTTGTGGTGAGCAGAGATCATGCCATGGCACTCCAGCCTGGGCAACAAGAATGAAACTCTGTCTCAAACAAACGAACGAACAAACAACAAATGCCACTCTTGGTTGTTAAACTGTATCTACAGCTGAGAAGCCACTTCCATACATTTATATGAATTGCTTCTTTGCATTTGCTGAAGAGGAGTAACAAGTGATGGATGTCAGTCATTTCTAGGTGTTCTGACTGGGGCATGGACTCAGGGTGTGAATGTTTTCCTTGCTGGTTCCTGTGGCCGAGTTACGTATAAATCAGATGATTTTGTATGGGAAACTGCTTGTACTAGATACCAAAGTGGACTGGTCTTACCCACTCAAGCACTGAATCCTGAAGTTGAATGGGAGCTTGTTTTTTTTCCAGTATTTTCATTATTCTGTACCATATCTATAATTTCATGTCCAAGTGGTTCCTTATGGGATATAAGGGAAAAAATCAAGGTATGTTAATTATCTATGAAATATTACAGAAACTTTCTATAGTAAAAAGTGAAATCTGTAATGGCAATTTTAGCAAAGGAGGAACAGAGAAACTAGGTTATAAGTGGAAATAAAGAGCAAGGCTAGAAAGATAACTCTGGAAATTTGCAGAAAATCTGTAAGTCTAATTTTAGTGAGTATACTAGCAAATAGTAAAACAGGCTGAGATTCTCCTTGCTTTTCTTTCTCTGTCCCCATCTTTAGATTACTGCCATGGTCAAACGAAGGGAAAAGAAGTGATCTATGTCAGAAAAATTGCATATATTGGAAAATTTAACATTTTAGGAAACGAGAATTTGCAAATCTTTCTTATTAAAAGCAGACTTAAAAAATTATATAATGAAGGGATAACAGGATTAGGATTCTGAGGTAGCCTCTAAGTGAAAACAACTTTGGTTGTTTTCTTTTTCTTTTTACTTTTTACTTTTTCTCTCTATGGGTTCTTTTATCAGAATCACTAAATAACTATGAATTTACTTTTTCTCTCTATAGGTTCTTTTATTAGAATCACTAAGTAACTATGAATCTGAGAAAAAAATTCCAAGAATGTTTTCTGTTCTCCTCAGTCTTCCTGAAGCTTATTTATTTATATTATAAATTGGTAAATGATAGTTATATATATTTTGGGGATATAAAATGATGTTATGATTTATTAATACAATGTGGAATAATTATATCAGCTAATTAAGATTTCTATCATTTCAAATATTTATTTCTAAAAATTGTTTTTTTTTCTTTTTATGGGGTTATTTGTATTCTTTATATATTTTGGAAACTAGCCCCTCATCAGATGTATGGCTCACACATATTTTCTCCCAGTCTTTAGGTTGTCTTTTCAATCTGTTGTTTCTTTTTTTGTGCAGAAGTCTTTTATTTTATAGTAATCTCATTTTTGCTTTCACTGCCTGCACGTTTGGGATCAAATCTAAAAAATTCATTGCTCAGACCAATGCCGTGTAGTTTTTCCCTAATGTTTTCTTTCAGTAACTTTATAGTTTTAGGTCTTATGTTTAAGCCTTTAATCAATTTTGAGTTGATTTTCATGTATGGCATGAGATAAGGGTCCAGTTTCATTTTTCTACATCTGAATATCCAATTTCCCCAGCACGATTTATTGAAGATAATGTTGTTTTCTCATTGTGTATTCTTGGCATTTTGTTGAATATCAATTCACCATATATAAAGATGTTCATTTCTGGGCACTATATTCTGTTCCATTGGTTAATGTGTGGATTCTTATAGCAGTACCATGCTGTTTTAATTACTATTGCTCTGTAATGTAGTTTGAAATCAGCTTGTGTGAGGTCTACGTCTTTTTTTGTTGTTCCGCATGGTTGCCTTTGCTATTTGTTTTTTTTTTGTGGTTCCATATGAATATTAGATTTTTTAAATTTCTATGAAAAATGACTTGGAATTCTGATGGAGGTTGCATTAAATCTGTAGATTGCTTCAGGGACATTTTAGCAATATTAATTCTTTGGTTTCATGAATATGGGCTATTATATCATTAATCTGTATCTTCTTCAGTTTCTTTAATCAGTGTTTTATAGTTTTTATGATACAGGTCTTTTATTTCCTAGGTTAAATTTATTCCTAATAATTGTATTTTATTTTTTTTGCAGCTATTATCAATGGAATTGCTTTCTTGATTTCTTTTTAAGAAAACTCATTGTTAGAGTATAGGAAATTCTACTGATTTTTGTATGTTGATGTTGTGTCCTGCAACTTTACTGTATTTATTTATTAGTCCTAACAGTTTTGTGGTAAAATTTTTAGGGTTTTCTATATATGATCATATTATTGGCAAATAGTGACAATTTCATTTCTTTCTTTCCTATTTGGATGACTTTTATTTCTTTCTATTGCCTATTGCTCAAACAAGAATGCCCAATGCTGTGTTGAATAGAAATGGCAAAAGTAGGCATCTTTATGTTATTCTGGATCTTAGCGGAAAGGCTTTCAGTTTTTCACTATTGAATGTAAAGTTAACTTTTGGCTTATCATTTATGTCCTTTATTGTGTTGAGGTACATTCCATCCATATCTAATTTTTGGAGTTTTTTTTAAAAATCATGAAACAATGTTGAAAATTGTCAAATGCTTTTGTTTGCCTCTAATTAGACCATCATATGGTTTTTGTCCTTCATTTTGTTAATGTGATGTAGCAATTTATTGATTTGTGTTTGTTGAACCATTCTTATATCTCATGGGTAAAAATTCACTTAAATTGTAAATGAGATTTATGATCAAGTAAGTAATCCATTCAATGTGTTCAATTAATTCATTTAATATGTTGTTGAATATGGATTGCTAGTATTTTGCTGAGGATTTTTGCATCTACATTAATCAATATAGCCTGTAGTGTTTTTTTTTTGTTTTTTTTTTTTGGGGGGGTGTGGGTATGGGAGATGTTCTTGTCTGGCATTAGTTTAGATAATGCTGGCCTTGTGAAAAGAATTGGGAAGCATTAGCTCCTCTTTTACTTTTTGGAAGAGTTTATGAAGGACTGGTATTAGTTCTTCTTTAAATGTTTGGTAGAATTCAACAGTAAAGCAATGGGGTCCTGGGCTTCTCTTTGATGGGAGACTTTATTACTCATTAAATCTCCTTACTTGTTATTGATCTTTTCAAATTTTCTATTTTTCGTAGTTCAGTCTTAGTAGGTCTATACGTCTAGTAATACACTGATTTCTTCTAGTTTGTCCAATTTTTTTTAAACTATAAGCTGTTAAACTAATGTTAACAGTTAATATGAACATAGAGTTGTTCATAATAGTCTCTTATAATCCTTTATATTTCTGTGGCATCAGTTGTAATGTCTCCACTTTCTGATTATATTTATTTGAGTCCTCTGTATTTTTTTTTTTAGTCTGCTAAAGGTTTGTCAACTTTGTTTATCCTTTCAAAAAACCAAATTTTTAGTTCTGTTGATATTTTGTATTGTTTTTCTAGCCTCTTTTTATTTGTGCTCTATTATTTATTTCTTTCCTTCTGCTAACACTGGCTTAGTTTATTCATTCTCTATTTCCTGGAGGTATAATGTTCAGTTGTTTATTTGAGATCTTTTTTCTTTTTTGATATAAGCTTTTTATATGTGTGCTTATTTGATATAAGCATATATATATAAATTCTCCTTTTAGAATAGTTTTTGCTGCATCCCATAAGTTTTGGTATATTGTTTCCATTTCTGTTTGTCTCAAGATATTTTTAGATATCTTTTTCCTTTTTCACATATTAGTTGTTCAAAAGCATGCTGTTTAATTTCTATGCGTTTGTGAGTTTTCTAAAAGTCCTCCTGTTACTGAAGTCTAGTTTCATACTATTGTGACTGATATAGTTTCAGGCTTCTTAAATGTACTGACTTGTGTTGTGGCTGAATGTATGATTTCTCCAGGAGAATGTTTTATATGCGTTTGGGTGGAATGTTCTTACATACGTCTGTTAGGTTCATTTGCTCTAATGGTGTTCTTCAAATCCAGTGTTTCTTCATTAATTTTATGTCTGGAAATCTTTCCCTTATTGCAAGTGGGGTACTGAAGTCCCCTACTATTTTTATTTTTTTTATTTTTTTGAAAGAAAGAAAAAGAGAAAAGAAGGAAGAAAGAGTGAAAGAAAGAAAAAAAAAAGAATGAAAGAGAGAAAGAAAGAGGAAGAGAAATTGGGAGAGAGAACGGGATTCTTGTTCTATTGCCCAGGCTAGAATGCAGTCTAAAAATGGGTATTAAAAACCTCTTTTATT
>CAUYLG010038767.1:0-51423 GCA_963573385.1 Cacajao melanocephalus
TGGCCGGGGTGGCGCCGTGACTGGCTGAGGCGGACCCCGTTCCCGCGCTGGCGGGGGTGGCGCCGTGACTGGCTGAGGCGGACCCCGTTCCCGCGCTGGCGGGGGTGGCGCCGTGACTGGCTGAGGCGGACACCGTTCCCGCGCTGGCGGGGGTGGCGCCAGGACTGGCTGAGGCGGACCCGGTTCCCGCGCTGGCCGGGGTGGCGCCGTGACTGGCTGAGGCGGACCCCGTTCCCGCGCTGGCCGGGGTGGCGCCAGGACTGGCTGAGGCGGACCCCGTTCCCGCGCTGGCCGGTGTTCCCGCGCTGGCCGGGGTGGCGCCGTGACTGGCTGAGGCGGACCCCGTTCCCGCGCTGGCCGGGGTGGCGCCGTGACTGGCTGAGGCGGACCCCGTTCCCGCGCTGGCGGGGGTGGCGCCGTGACTGGCTGAGGCGGACCCCGTTCCCGCGCTGGCGGGGGTGGCGCCAGGACTGGCTGAGGCGGACCCGGTTCCCGCGCTGGCCGGGGTGGCGCCAGGACTGGCTGAGGCGGACCCGGTTCCCGCGCTGGCCGGGGTGGCGCCGTGACGGGCTGAGGCGGACCCCGTTCCCGCGCTGGCCGGTGTTCCTGCGCTGGCCGGGGTGGCGCCGTGACTGGCTGAGGCGGACCCGGTTCCCGCGCTGGCCGGGGTGGCGCCAGGACTGGCTGAGGCGGACGGCCATTGGCTTGTTGACTGGGGGCTGTGAGTGTCCCTGGACGGGCTTGCTGAGAACCGCGTAGTCCCGTCTGAAGTGGACATTCCTTCGCTCCCTGAAGGTGCTGTGCGGCTCGTCCTGGAGGAGGAAGCGGTCGCTGTGCCGGCTGCGGTGGTGCCTGACCCCGAGGAGGCCGGCTGGCTGCTCTGTGTTTCTCCAGAGGCCTCTGTGCCGCGAGCCTGGTGGGTTGGGGTCATAGCGGGTGCTGTGCTGGGTGGCGTGCTGGCAGAGGCTGATGTCCATCGTCCTTCTGCGCCCCCTGGTGTTGACACCACAGAGGTGGCCAGAGGAATGGCGCCTGTGATGGAAAGCGATGTGCCTCCTGAGGGCCCCAGGGTGGTGTCAGCGCTGCTGGGTGCCGCCTGCCGTGCTGTGGTTGGGGCCTGGGTTGTGTGACCATCCCTGGTGGGGGCTGGGGTGAAGGTTGTTGCTGCACTTAGGGTGGATGCGTCCTCAGGAGCAATTTCTGAGGGCGAGTCTCCGCTGGCTGTGAAGGAAGAAGCTGGGGTGGTGGCTGTCTTGAGGCCGTCAGTGACGGGGGAGATGGACCTCGTGGTCTGAGATTCTCGTGTGGTCTTCGGGGCTGGAGGGTGACCTCTCTGGGAAGCAGCCGATGATCTCTGAGGAGAGGTGCTTACGGGATGTATTGTTGAATGAGACGTGGATGGTGCCGTTGTAATTTGTTGTGATGTGTGTCCATTCAGCATAGGTGAGGAAGATGGGGATGTGGCTGCTTTTGTCATCTGAGTCACACTGTATCTTGGGCTGTGGACAAGAACCTCTCCAGTGGTCCCCATTTCTTGTGTCCACTGTGTCTGGGCAGCTGCCCCTGTTGTTTCTGGGAGAGTTGTGCTATGGGAAGGGTGTGTGGTGGGCTGTCCTGGTTCCCCTATTGTTGAGACCTCAGAAGGAACTCCTGGAATAGTGCCAGCTGTCCATGTAGATGGACTTCCTGTGACAAGCATAGTGGCAGCACTTGTTGGTGTTGAGGGCAGCTCTTTTGGTAACCAAGTTGTGTGGCCTTCACTGGAGAAGGAAGAAGTCAATGTTGTTTCATGTGGAGTAAACGTCTCATGAGACACACTTGGAGAGCCTGAGCTCCCTTCATGAGGCGGTCCCATGGTCTCTGCACCTTCACTCAGGTGGGTGTGGAAAGCTGTGGATAGTTTTGGAGGTAAAGAACTGGGGGAGAGTGCTGTTGACAGTGTGTCTGACCACCATATGGTTGAAACTTTAGAAGTGATGGCAGAAATGGTTCCACTTACAGATAGTGATGTCTCCTCTGTGTTTCCAAGAGTAGAATCTGTGGAGGTTGGCATTCTGAACACCTCTGACGTTACCAGGAATGTGTTGCTGATACTGGAAGGGGATGAGGTGGTTGTTTCACCAGAAGGGAGCGTCTCCTGAGAAACTGTTCCACTCGGATTGAATCCACTTGGCGAGGATAAAACAGTTGATGCAACTGGTGTGAGGGTGTTGATTTGAGGTACTCCGGTGGTCCCCATGCTCTGAGTCTGCTGGTTCTGAGGAAAAGCTGTTGTGTACTGAGTAGAAGTCCTTGAGAAAGTTGCAGGTGATTCTCCTTCTGGTTCAACTGAGGTGACCAGCATAAGACTTCCTACAACAGGTACTGATGTCTCCCCTGTGTTTCCAAGAGTGGAGTCTGTGGAGGTTGTCCTTGTTATAACCTTTGATGTCATCATTGGTGTGTTGCTGAAACTAGAGAGGGATGAGGTGGTCATTTCATCTGGATGGGCTGTCTCCTGAGAGGAGCTTCCTGTCAGAGTGTGTCTATGTGGTGAGGTTAAAGGAGCTGATGTCACCACTCCTGTGACGGTCGTGGTTTGAGATTCTCTGGTGGTGTCCATGCTCTGAGTCTGATGATTCTGAGAAAACGCTGATATGTCCTGAGTAGAGGCCTTCGACGAACTTGCTATTGATTGTCCTTCTGCTTCAGCTGTTATTGAGGCTGCTGAGGTGACTGGGACAGGACTTTTAGTTCCAGGTGTTGATGTGTGCTCTGTGTTTCCAAGAGTGGAGTCTGTGGAGGTTGTCATTGTTATAGTCTTGGATGTCATCATGGGTGTGTTGGTGACACTAGAGGGGAATGAGGTGGTCATTTCATCTGGACGGGATGTGTCCCAAGACACAGTCTCTGTCACATTGAGTACACTTGTAGAGGAGGAAAGAGCTGATGTGGTTCTCTGTGGGAGGGTGCTGGTTTGAGCATCTCTGGTGGTCTCCGTGCTCTGAGTCTGGTGGTTCTGAGAGAAAGCTATTGTGTCCTGGGTAGACATCCTTGAGGAAGTTGCTGATGATTGTCCTTCTGGCTCAGCTGTTATTGAGGATCCTGAGGTGACTGGCATAAGATTTCCAGTAAGTGGTGTTGATGTCTCCACTGTGTTTCCAAGAGTGGTGTCTGTGGAGGTGGCCATTGTTATAACCTTTGATGTCATCATGGATGTGTCCATGACACTAGAGAGAAATGAGGCAGTTGTTTCATCTGGAGGAGATGTGTCCTGAGAAACTGTTGTGGTCACATTGTGTACACTTGGGGAGGATGAAAGAGTTGATGTGGACATCTGTGTGAAGGTGCTGGTTTGAGACTCTCTGGTGGTCTCTGTGCTCTGAATCTGGCGGTTCTGAGAGGAAGCCGATGTGTCCTGGATAGAGGTCCTTGAAGAAATTGTTCGTGATTGTCCTTCCGGTTCAGCTGTTATTGAGACTGCTGAGTTCACTGAGGTAGAACTTTTAGTTCTAGGTGTTGATGTCTTCTCGGGGTTTCCAAGAGTGGATTTTGTAGATGTTGTCATTGTTATAGTCTTTGATGTCATCATGGGTGAGTTGGTGACACTGTATGGGGATGAGGTGATCATTTCATCTGGAGGGGATGTCTCCCAAGAAACACTCTCTGTCACATTGAGTACCCTTGGGGAAGGGGAAAGAGTTGATGTGGTTCTCTGTGTGAGGACACTGGTTTGAGATTCTCTAGTGGACTCCATGCTCTGAGTCTGGTGGTTCTGAGAAAAAGCTGCTGGGTCCTGGGTAGAGAACCTTGAGGCAGTTGCTGGTGATTGCCCTTCTGGCTCAGCTGTTATGGAGGCTGCTGAGGTGATTAGGGAAGGAATTTTAGTTCCAGGTGTTGATATCTCCTCTGTGTTTTTAAGAGTAGAGTCCGTGAAGGATGACATTGTTGATGTCATCATGAGTGTGTTGCTGACACTGGAGGGGAATGAGGTGGTCATTTCATCTGGAGTAGGCGTCTCCCAAGACACAGTCTCTGTCACATTGAGTACACCTGGGGAGGAGGAAAGACTTAACGTAGGCCTCTGTGTGAGGGTGTCGGTATCAGATGCTATAGTAGTCTCCATGCTCTGACTCTGATGGTTCTGAGAAAAACCGGTAGTGTCCGAGGCAGAGGTCCTGGAGGAAGTTGCTGGTGATTGTCCTTCTGGCTCAGCTGTTATTGAGGATGCTGAGGTGACTGGCATAAGATTTCCAGTAAGTGGTGTTGATGTCTTCACTGTATTTCCAACAGTGGAGTTTGTGGAGGTTGTCATTGGCATAATCTTTGATGTCATCGTGACACTAGAAAGGAATGAGGCAGTTGTTTCACCTGGAGGAGATGTGTCCTGAGAAACTGTTGTGGTCACATTGTGTGCACTTGGTGGGGATGAAACAGTTGATGTGGACATCTGTGGGAGGGTGCTGGTTTGAGCTTCTATGGTGATCTCCGTGCTCTGAGTCTGGTGGTTCTGAGAAGAAGCTGATGTGTCCAGGGTAGAGGTCTTTGAAGAAGTTGCTGTGGATTGTCCTTCTGGCTCAGCTGTTAATGAGGCTGCTGAGGTGACTGTGGTAGGACTTTTAGTTCCAGGTGTTGCTGTCTCCTCAGTGTTTTTAGGAGTGGACTCTGTAAAGGTTGTCGTTGTCATAACCTTTGATGTCATCATGGATGTGTTGCTGACACTGGAGGAAGATGAGGTGGTTTTTTCACCTGACAGGGATGTCTCCTCAGCAACAGTTCTTGCCACATTATATACACTTGTGGAGGAGGAAGGAGTTGGTGTGGTTCTCTGTGGGAGGGTGCTGGTTGGAGCGTCTCTGGTGGTCTCCGTGTTTTGATTCTGGTGGTTCTGAGAAAAAGCTGTTGTGTCCTGGTTAAAGGTCCTTGAGGAAGTTGTTAGTGACTGTCCTGGCTCAGCTGTTATTGAGGATGCTGAGGTGACTGGCATAAGAGTTTCAGTAAGTGGTGTCGATGTCTCCACTGTGTTTCCAAGAGTGGAGTTTGTGAAGGTTGTCATTGTTATAGTCTTTGATATCATTATGGGTATGTTCGTGACACTGGAGAGGGATGAGGTAGCTGTTTCACCTGGAGGAGATGTGTCCTGAGAAACAGTTCCTGTCACATTGTGTACACTTGGGGAGAAGGAAGGAGTTGATATGATCATCTGTGTGAGGATGCTAGTTTGAGATTCCCTGGTGGTCTCTGTGCTCTGAGTCTGGTAGTTCTGAGAAGAAGCTGATGTGTCCCAGATAGAGGTCCTTGAGGAAGCCGCTGTTGATTTTCCTTCTGGCTCAGCTGTTACGGAGGCTGCTGAGGGGACTGGAGTAGGACTTCTAGTTCCAGGGGTTGATGTCTCCTCAGTGATATTAGAAGTGGACTCTGTAAAGGTTGTCACTGTTATAGTCTTTGATTTCATTATGGGTGTGTTGCTGACACTAGAGGGGAATGAGGTGGTCATTTCTTCTGGAGGGAATGTCTCCTGAGGAACAGTGTCTGTCACATTCAGTACACTTGGGGAAGAGGAAAGAGTTGACATGGGTCTCTGTGAGAGGGTGCTAGTTTGAGCGTCTCTGGTGGTCTCTGTGCTCTGAGTCTGCTGGTTCTGAGAAAAAGCTGTTGTGCCCTGGGTAGAAGACCTTGAGGAAGTTTCTGTTGATTGTCTTTCTGACTCACCTGTTACTGAGACTGCTGAAGTGACTGGCCTGAGACTTTCAGTAACACGTGTTGATGTCTCCCCTATGTTTCCAAGAGTGGAGTTTGTGAAGGTTGTCACCTTTGGTGTCATCATGGGTGTGTTGGTGACACTGGCAGGGGATGAGGTGGTTGTTTCACCTAGAGGTGCTGTCTCCTGAGAAACAGTTGCTGTCACATTGTGTACACTTGGGGAGGATGAAAGAGGTGATGTGGACATCTGTGTGAGGGTGGTGGTTTGAGCTTCTCTGATGGTCTCCGTGCCATGAGTCTGGTGGTTCTGAGATGAAGCTGATATTTCCTGATTAGAGGTTCTCAAAGAAGTTGCTGTTGATTTTCCCTCTAGTGTAGCTGTTATTGAGCCTGCTGAGGTGACTAGGGCCATGTTTTTACTTCCAGTTGTTGATGTTTCCTCTGTGGTTCCTGGAGTGGAGTCTGTGGACGTTGTCATTGTTGGTACCTGTGATGTCATCAAGAATGTGTTTCTCACACTAGAATGGGGTGAGGTGGTGGTTTCACCTGAAGGGGATGTCTCGTAAGGATTGCTCTTTGTAGAACTATGTATACTTGGAAAGGATGAAGGAGGTAGTGCTGTCGTTCCTTTGAATAGAAGACAGAAAAACTTTATGAGATGAGAGTTTAAGCTCAGTGAAATTGAAGGTTTTTTTTACTATTTTTTACCCGAAGCACTCCGTGTCACCAGGCGACAAAATGATGAATGTAAACGTTTATTTATTTAACCATAGCTAAGAATTTTGCCTGCATATGCAGGCACCTACTGATAATGAATATTGCAATAAATAACATGCCAACATTTTGCCTCCATTACGTTTGCCTCTAAAGATTTTGTTTTGTTTTGTTTTTTGAGATAGGATCTTTCTCTGCAACCCAGGCTGAAGTGCAATGGTGTACCCAGGGCTCACTGCACCCTTGACCTATAGGACTCAAGCAGTCCTCACAACTCAGCCTCCTAAGTAGCTAGGACCACAAGCATGTGCCATCATGCGTAGCTAATCCTTTTTTTGTAGAGATGAGGTCTTGCTATGTTGCCTAGGTTGGTCTTGAACTCCAGGGCTCAAGGAATCCTCTCTCCTCAGCCTCCCAAGGTTCTGGGATAGAGGCATGAGCCACCATTTCCAGCCTATTCTGGAGAACTATAATGGAATTACTGATTGAGTGCACCTTCTGCTTTCCCCATATGAAGCTTAAAAGCCACGATTCACGTGTTTTAGTCTCACAACAATGTTTAACTAAAACACACACGTGTCATGCATTAAAAAAATCAAATTACCCTTATGTCCTATACACATATTTTTCAAACACTGCCCAGTAGATGAGTAGCCTGATTCCTTTTTCATCGTCATCTTTTCTTCTCCTTAGTCTTGTACTCACTCCTGTCAGTTTTTCTTCTCAGCCCATCTCCTAATCCCATCCCCTTGAATTTTTCACTTGTGATTCTCTTTTTCCCCCTCCTCTCTCTCTGTTTCCCACCTGAAAAGCCCAGGAACATTGCTGCCCCAGCAGGACAGACAGAGGGAAAAGCTGTGAGCTTGTATATGTGAATGTGCTGCCTGCCTGAATCCATATCCTATTGGCATTTGCTCAAACAGCTTTGTTCATTCTGCATAAAGTAATGGAGAGCACATGCCCAATTATGGAAGAGAATTTATGAAGACTCAGGTGAAAGTGACACTCCCTCTTCTCTGGAATAATGGTATTTTTGGTGGGGGGAGGTGGGGCAGAAGAGTCCCTGCCTTATATTCACACATGTAATTATTTTTCTTTCATTTTGGTTTCCCTGTGGATGGTCTTTGCGGCTCTCTTTGTTGCTTGCTGGTTCCCTCTACTTACAATCCAGAACTTCCTGCATCCCTTTTTCTTTTTAACTGAAGTGAGAGTGAATTCTGTTCTGTTTTCAAAGTCACATGGGAGGGATGGTGACTGAGCTCAGGACAAGCATTGGGGAGCAGCTTCTCAGGGTGCCCTGCTTTGTCATGGCCAGCAGGGCTGATGGAATGGTGAGGCCCAGAGGCCACAGGGATGGTGACCCCCAGTACTTTTTAGAGCCCAGAAAATGTTTTCATGTTAATTTATTTTACAATTACAAGAAAAAAAATCCAAGTAATAATGAATTCAGCCTTGATTGCTAGTCTTTGCAGTCATAGCATAATTTTTAATGTTTTTATTTTACAGAGGGAGGGGCCCAGGAAGATATACGTGTGTAGGGCCTGTGAAAGTCAAAAGGTGGCCCTTTTGCCAAATGGTCTGAACAAGAGTCTGGGCACATTGATAAGGAGATAGGCACAATAGAGGTTCATTGATAACAATCTAGTTTCATTTTATATTTTACATTAGATTGGGCAGTTTGTATTGAAGTTTTTCCACAAAAATTTTTAGCTTTTTGTGAAGTTTTTCCACAAACAGTAAAATGCTTATTAAAAAACAACAGAGCTGGCTGGGTACGCTGGCTCATTCCTGTAATCTCAGCACTTTTGGAGGCTGAGGTGGGTGGACCGCCTGAGTCCCAGAGTTTGAGACTAGCCTAGGCAACATGATGAAACCCCATCTCTACCAAAAAAAAAAAAAAAAATACAACAGTGGTTTGTGCCTGTGGTCCCAGCTACTAGGGAGGCTGAGGTGGGAGGATGGCTTGAGCCCAGGAGGTGGAGGATGCAATGAGCTGAGTTCACACTACTGCACTACAGCCTAGGCGACAAAGTCAGGCCATGGTTCGAAAAAAAAAAAAGCCCAATAACAACGCCATTTCTTACGTTGATGCTAAAACTTTTTCCTATACAGTTATTATGATACAACAATAAACTCAGCTTCAACAATTTTGTGGTATTTTGTTATTTATTGAAAACCTTTTTTCCATGTATCAAGAGGTGTTGTTCCATTAAGGAATATGAACATCAAGGCTAAGGCACTGCTCCTTCTTTGAACAGAGCTGTTTTCTCCAAGGCGACAGTAGGCAGACTTAAAACTCTTAATCAGAAGAAGATTTTTGGTAATTACTCAAATTCAAAACACCCAGAGTGGAAATAAGGTTGATATTCTGCAGAGTTATCTGCCATCTGGTTGAGGGCTCTGCTGTGCACCTTCAGGACCTCAAAAGTAAATCTGTCAATGACATAAATTAGTTGTTTTTAAAATCCTGTAATGTGGATGTCCTTTTCAAGTGAAAAGGTGTCATCAATCTGTTTTCAAGGAATTTAGAAATAAAATTGAGTTTTCATATATTTGATGTGATTTGAAGTGGCCAGTCTTTCTTGCTCAAGTTGCCAAATATTCCTCTCCTTAAAACAGCCCCGAGAGGTACAAAAAGATGAAGGCAGTGTCTCTGCCATGGAGACTAAATAGTACCTGTAGGGAAGGAAACATTCAGACTCATAGCACAGCCTGCATCAGGGTGGCCAGTTAACATGGCTGCTATATGAGCCCCAGGGTCAGGTCCGGTCAATAAAACCTGCTCCAGGTCAGTGGTTTAGAGACTTGCCTGGAGGAAAGCTTGAAGAAAAATTTCTGCAATAAAGAATAAGACAGTCTCGCTGGGTGCAGTAGCTCACGCCTGTAATTCCAGCACTTTGGGAGGTTGAGGCAGGTGGATCACCTGAAGTCAGGAGTTTAAGACCAGCCTGACCAACCTGGAGAAACTCTGTTTCTACTAAAAATACAAAAAATTAGCTGGGCATAGTGGCATATGCCCAGCTACTCAGGAGGCTGAGGCAGGAGAATCACTTGAACCCAGGAGGCAGAGGTTGCAGAGAGTCGAGATCACGCCATTGCACTCCAGCACTCCAGCCTAGGCAACAAGAGGGAAACTCTGTCTCAAAAAAAAAAAAAAAAAAAGACAGTCACAGTCTCCGTGGACCAGCAGATTTAGTCTTTCCTCCTGCTACCTCTAAGGAATCTGGGCAGCCCAGATGAGTGGGCCCCAGCACAGCACACCCCCTCCACCAAGGCACAGCCAAAGCTCATGGTTTAATGGGTCCTGCTTCCCGTACTACCCAACTGGGTGAGAGCCCCCAACAAGAGTTGTCAGATACTCTGTAAAGGAGTGTTTCTACCGGCATCAGCTTAGTGCCCCTCAAGGTCAGAGATCCTAGAGGAAGGAGGAGACACCCATCTTTACTGTTCTCCAGCCTCCTCAAGTGACATGTTCAGGTTCAGGAGAGCAAACCGGATGAATACAGCCTGAAGTGAACCCCTGCAAACTGCAGCAGCCCTACAGAAGAGGGACCTGACTACTGAAAGAAAAACAAACAGAAAGCAATGACAACAGCATTGACCAAGAAAAGCCCCACAAAAACCTTATCCAAGGGTCAGCAGCCTCAAAGATCGAAATGAGACAAACTCATGAAGTTAAGAAAGAATCAACACCACCAACAAAAAACGAAAACGCAAAAGGCCAGAGTGCCTTTTCTCTTCCAAATGATTGCAGCATCTCTTCAGCAAGGGCGTAGGATGAGATGGATAAATTGACAGAGGTAGGCTTCAGAAGGTGGGTAATAACAAATTTTGCTGAGGTAAAGGAGCATGTTCTACCCCAATGCAAAGAAGCTAAGAACCTTGATAAAAGGATACAGGAGCTGCTAACTAGGATACGTTTATAGAGGAACATAAGTGACCTAATGGAACTGAAAAACAGCACGAGAGCTTTGTGAAGCATACACAAATATCAATAGCCAAATCAATCAAGTGGAAGAAAGAATATCAGAGATGGAATACTATCTTGCTGAAATAAGGCGGGCAGACAAGATTAGAGAAAAAAGAATGAAAAAGAACGAACAAAACCTCCGAGAAATATGGGACTATGTAAAAAGACCTATGATTGATTGGAGTATCTGAAAGGGACAGGGAGAATGGAACCAAGTTGGAAAACACTTCAGGATATTATCCAGGAGAACTTCCACAACCTAGCAAGACAGGCCAACATTCAAATTCAGGAAATACAGAGAACCCCACTAAGATACTCCATGAGAAGGTCAACCCAAGACACATAATCAGATTCTCCAAGGTTGAAATAAAGGAAAAAATGTTAAGGCAGCCAGAGAGAAAGCCAGGTCACCTACAAAGGGAAGCCCATAAAACTAACAGCAGATCTCTCAGAAGAAACTCTGCAAGCCAGAAGAGAGTGGGGGCCAATACGCAACATTCTTAAAGAAAAGAATTTTCAGGTCAGACACGGGGGCTCACACTTGTAATCCCAGCACTTTAGGAGGCCGAGGCGGGTCGATCACGAGGTCAGGAGTTCGAGACAAGCCTGGCCAATATGGTGAAACCCCATCTCTACTAAAAATACAAAAATTGGGCCGAGCACGGTGGCTCAAGCCTGTAATCCCAGCACTTTGGGAGGCCGAGGCGGGAGAATCATGAGGTCAAGAGATCGAGACCATCCTGGCCAACATGGTGAAACCCCGTCTCTACTAAAAATACAAAAAAATTAGCTGGGCGTGGTGGCATGCACCTGTAGTTTCAGCTGCCTGGGAAACTGAGGCAGGAGAATTGCTTGAATCCGGGAGGTGGAGGTTGCAGTGAGCCGAGATCGTGCCACTGCACTCCAGCCTGGCAACAAAGCAAGACTGTCTCAAAAAAAAAATTATTTTTGTATTTTCAGTAGATTTTGGCTACTAAAATTATGGCATGGTGGCATGTGCTTGTAATCCCAGCTAATTGGGAAGCTGAGGCAGAAGAATTGCTTGAACCTGGGAGGTGGAGGTTGCAGTGACCCGAGATCGTGCCACCGCACTCCTGCCTGTGTAACAGAGCGAGACTCTGTCTCAAAAAGAAAAAAAAGAAGAAGAAAAGAAAAAGATTTTCAACTCAAAATTTCATATCTGGGCAAACTAAGCTTCATAAGCAAAGGAGAAATAAAATCCCTTCCAGACAAGCAAATGCTGAGGGAATTCGTCACCACCAGCCTGCCTTGCAAGTGCTCCTGAAGGAAGCACTAAATATGGAAGGGAAAAATTGGTACCAGTCACTGCAAAACACATGAAAATATAAAGACCCATGACATTAAGAAGAAATGGCATCAACTAGTGTCCAAAATAACCAGCTAGCATCATGATGATGGATGAAATTAATACATAACAATATTAACGTTAACAAATGGGCTAAATGCCCCAATTAAAAGAAACAAACTGGCAAATTGGATAAAGATCAAGACCTATCAATGTGCTGTATTCAAGAGACCCATCTCATGTGCAAAGACACACGGGATTCAAAATAAAGGAATGGAGGAAAATTTACCAAGCAAATGGAAACCAGTAAAAAGTAGGGGTTGCAATCCCAGTCTCTGACAAAACAGACTTTAAACCAACACAAATTTTAAAAGACAAAGAAGGGCATTACATAATGGTAAAGGGATCAATTCAACAAGAAGAGCTAACCATCCTAAATATATATGCACTCAATACAAGAGCACTCAGATTCATAAAACAAGTTCTCAGAGACCTACAAAGATACTTAGACTCCCACACAATAATAGTGAGAGACTTTAACACCCCATGGTCAATGTTAGACAGATCAACAAGACAGAAAATTAACAAGGATATTCAGGACTTGAACTCAGTTCTGGATCAAGTGGACCTAATAGATATCTACAGAACTCTTCACCACAAAAAACCAGAATATACATTCTTCTCAGTGCCAGATGGCACTTACTCTAAAATCAACCACATAATTGGAAGTAAAACACTCCTCAGCAAATGCAAAAGAACTGAAATCATAACAGTCTCTCAGACCACAGTGAAACCCCGTCTTTACTAAAAATACAAAAATTAGCCAGTTGTGGTGGCATGCACCTGTAGTCCCATCTACTCGGGAGGCTGAGGCAGGAGAATTGCTTGAACCCAGGAGTTGGAGGTTGCAGTGAGCTGATATCGTGCCACTACACTCCAGCCTGGTGACAGAGTGAGACTCTGTCTCAAAAACAAAACAAAACAAAAACAAAAAACAACTTACTCAAAACCACACAACTACAAGGAAATTGAACAACCTGTTGCTGAATGGCTCCTGAGTAAATAATAAAATAAAGGCAGAAATCAAGAAGTATTTTGAAACCAATAAAAACAAAGAGACAACATACCAGAATCTCTGGGACACAGCTAAAACTGTGCTAAGACAGAAATTTATAGCACTAAATGCCCACATCAGAAAGCTAGAATGATCTCAAATTGACACCCTAACATCACAATTAAAAAAACTAAAGAAGGGCAAACAAATTCAAAAACTAGCAGAAGACAAGAAATAACTAAGATCAGAATGGAACCGAAGGAGACAGAGACATGAAAATACCTTCAAAAAATTAACTAATCCAGGAGCTATTTTTTTAAAAAATTAATAAAATAGATAGACCACTAGCTAGACTAATAAAGAAGAAAAGAGAGAAGAATCAAATAGACACAATAAAAAATGATAAAGGGGATATCACCACTGACCCCACAGAAATACAAACTACCATCAGAGAATACTATAAACACTTCTACGCAAATAAACTAGAAAATCTAGAAGAAACTGATAAGTTCCTGAAAACATACACCCTCCCAAGATTACACCAAGAAGAAGTCAAATCCCTGAATAGACCAATAACAAGTTCTGAAATTGAGGCAGTAATACATAGCCTACCAGCCAAAAGAGTCCAGAACCAGACAGATTCACAGCTGAATTCTACCAGAGGAACAAAGAGGAGCTAGTACCATTCCTTCAGAAACTATTCCAAATAATTGAAAAGGAAAGACTTCTCCCTAACTCATTTTATGAGGCCAGCATCATCCTGATACCAAAACTGGGAAGAGATACAACAAAAAAACACAGAGCTTCAGGTCCATATCCCTGATAGCCATCAATGCGAAAATCCTCAATAAAATACTGGCAAACTGAACCCAACAGCACATCAAAAAGCTTATCCACCACGATCAAATCAGCTTGGGATGCAAGCCTGGCTCAACATATGCAAATTAATAAATGTAATCCATCACATAAAAAGAACCAATGTCAAAAACCACATGATTATCTCAATAGATGCAGAAAAGGCCTTTGATAAAATTCAGCTTCCCTTGATGTTAAAAATTCTCAATAAACTAGGTATTGATGGCACATATCTCAAAATAATAAGAGCTATTTATGACAAACCCACAGCCAATATCATACCGAATAGGCAAAAGCTGGAAGCATTCCCTTTGAAAACCAGCACAAGACAAGGATGCCCTCTCTTACCACTCCTATTGACCATAGTATTGGAAGTTCTGGCTAGGGCGATCAGGCAAGAGAAAGAAAGGGTGCTAATAGGAAGAGAGGAAATCAAATTGTCTCTGTTTGCAGATTATGTAATCCTATATTTAGAAAACCCTATCATCTCAGCCCAAAAATTCCTTAAGCTGATAAGCAACTTCAGCAAAGTCTCAGGATACAAAATCAATGTGCAAAAATCACAAGCATTCCTATACACCAACAGTGGGCAAGCAGAGAGCTAAATCATGAATGAACTTTCATTCACAATTGCTACAAAGAGAATAAAATACCTAGGAATACAGCTAACAAGGGATGTGAAGGATCTCTTCAAAAAGAACTATAAACCACGGCTCAAGGAAATAAGAGAGGACACAAACAAATGGAAAAGCATTGCATTCTCATGGATAGGAAGAATCAATATCATGAAAACGACCATACGGCCCAAAGTAATTTATAGATTCAATGCTATTCCCACCAAACTACCATTGACATTCTTCACAGAATTAGAAAAAACTACTTTACAATTTATGTAGAACCAACAAAGAGCCTAAATAGCCAAGACAATCCTAAGTAAAAGTAACAAAGTGGGAGGCGTCACGCTACCTGATTTCAAACTATACTACAAGGCTACAGTAACCAAAACAACATGGTACTGGTATCAAAACTGGTATATAGACCAGTGAAACAGAATAGAGACCTTGGAAATAAGACCACACATCTACAGCCATCTGATTGTTGACAAACCTGAACAACAGCAACAACAAAAAAAGCAATGTAGAAAGGATTCCCTATTTAATAAATGATGCTGGGAAAACTGGTTAGCCATAGGCAAAAACTGAAACTGGACCCCTTCCTTACATCTTATACAAAAATTAACTCAAGATGGATTAAAAGCTTAAATGGAAACCCCAAAACCGTAAAAACCCTAGAAGAAAACCTAGGCAATACCATTCAGGACAGAGGCATGGGCAAAGATTTTATGATGAAATCACCAAAAACAACTGTAACAAAAGCTAAAATTGGGCTGGCTGTGGTGGCTTACACCTGTAATCCCAGCACTTTGGGAGGCCAAGGTGGGTGGATCACGTGAGGTCAGGAGGTAGAGACCAGCCTGGCCAACACTGCAAAACCCCTAAACCTTGTCTCTACTAAATATACAAAAAAATTAGCCGGGCATGGTGGCGGTCACCTGTAATCCCAGCTACTCAGGAGGCTGAGGCAAAAGAATCGCTTGAACCCAGGAGTCGGAGGTTGCAGTGAGCTGAGACCATGCCACTGCACTCCAGCCTGGGCAACAGAGCAGGACTCCATCTCAAAAAAAAAAGCTAAAATTGAAAATTGGGATCTAATTAAACTAAAGACCTTCTGCACAGCAAAAGAAACTATCATCAGAGCAAAGAGGCAACTATAAAATGAGAGAAAATTTTTGCAATCTACCCATCTGACAAAGGTCTAATATCTAGAATTTACAAGGAACTTAAACAAATTTACAAGAAAAAAAAAACCCATCAAAAAGTGAGGAAAGGATATGAATAGACACTTATCAAAAGGCATTTATGCCACCAACAAACATATGAAAAAAAGTGGCCAGGCACAGTGGCTCACGCCTGTAATCCCAGCTTTGGGAGGTCGAGGCGGGTGGATCACAAGGTTAGGCATTCAAGACCAGCCTGGCCAAGATGGTGAGACCCCCGTCTCTACTAAAACTACAAAAATTAGCCTGGTTTGGCAGGCACCTGTAATCTCAGTTACTTGGGAGGCTGAGGCAGTAGAATTGCTTGAACCTGAGCAGCAGAGATTGCAGTAGGCCAAGATCGCACCACTGTACTCCAGCCTGGGCCACAGAGTGACACTCTGTCTCCAAAAAAAAAAAAAAAACCAACTAATCGTCACCAATCATTAGAGAAATGCAAATCAAAACCACAGTGAGATACCATCTCACATCAGTCAGATTGGTAGTTATTAAAAAGTCAAGAAACAACAGATGCTGGCAAGGCTGTGGAGAAATAGGAAACTTTTACACTGTTGGTGGGAATGTAAATCAGTTCAACCATTGTGGAAGACAGTGTGGTGATTCCTCAAGGATCTAGAACAAAAAATATAATTTGACCCAGCAATCCTATTACTGGGTATATACCCAAAGGAATATAAATCATTCTGTTATAAAGATACATGTACACATATGTTTATTGCAGCACTATTCCATGCAGTAAAGACATAGAACCAACCCAAATGTCCATCAATGATAGACTGGATAAAGAAAATGTGGTACATATATACCATGGAATACTATGCAGCTATAAAAAGGAATGGGATCATGTCCTTTGCGGGGACATGGATGAAGCTGGAAGCCATCATCCTCAGCAAACTGACACAGGAACAGAAAAGCAAACGCCACGTTCTCACTCATAAGTGGGAGTTGAATAATGAGAACACATTGACACAGGGAGGGGAACATCACACACTGGGGCCTGTCGGGGGCAGGGTAAGGGGTGAGAGTATCAGGATAAATAGCTAATGCATGCGGAGCTTAAAACCTACGTGATGGGTTGATAGGTGCAGCAAACCACCATGGCACACATATACTTATGTAACAAACCTGCATGTGCTGCACACGTATCCCAGAATTAAAGTTAAAAAAAAAAGAAAATAAATTAAAAAAATAAAAAAAGTTAAATCACAATTATACATATTTGGGAGATAAAAAAATAATAAGAGATGGTGCTGGGCATGATAACTCACTACTGCAATCCCAGCATTTTGGGAAGCCGAGGCAGGAGGATGACTTGAGGTCAGGAGTTTGAGACCAGCCTGGGCAACGTGGTGAAGCCCTATCTCTACTAATATGAAAAAATAATAATACAAAAATAGCTGAGTGAGGTGGCAGGTCCCTGTAATCCCAGCTACTCCAAAGGCTGAGGCAGGAGCATCACTTGAACCCAGGAGGTAGAGGATGCAGTGAGCAAGAGATGGCGCCACTGCACTCCAGCCTGGGCGACACAGCGAGAATGCCTCAAAAAAAAAAAAAAGGGAGAGAGCGAGAGATGAGGGTGCAGGATTTCCACAGAGGAAGGTACCTGATAAGCACTGCTTCAAATTGTCTAGAAAAAAACAGTCCCCAGAATATAGCCAACGATCTTCTCCAACTCCCAGTTGTCTTCCTTATAAGGAGGAAGATGAAGTTAGACTAGAATGGTGAATGAACTGTTTTAAACTCCATGGGAAGAGGGAAACAATACCCCTGCTATAAGCCAGGTTGACCCTCTTACGTTGAATTATAGCATTATTTTTCTTAAAAATAAATTAAATTTCTACTTTTCTTTTTTATTATTAACATTTGTCCCAATCTAGTAAAAAACCCAAGGAGTAAATGCATACACTCTTGCCCTGGTCACAGCCTACCATGAGGCTAATATTATTGGTCATAACTACATTTTTAAAAAAAATTTATTTCCCAGGCAGAGGCCAGGCATGGTGGCTCATGTCTGTAATCCCAGCACTTTGGGAGGCCAAGGTGGGAGGATCACTTGATGCCAGGAGTTTGAGACCAGCCTGGGCAACATAGTGAGACCCTGTGTCTTAAAAAAAAATAATAAAATAAATATTAAATAAATAAAGAAAAATATTTCCCAGGCAGAATGTTTAAATATTGGCTTATTTTGTCTAAAATATTTCATAGCACCTACACTAGCCACATACCATCTTCTCGAATATTATCTTAGCCTCTGAGTCTTCTGAACCAAGAAGAAACCAAGAAAACTTGCCTTTTAATTTTCTTAAAAACTTACTCTTTTGGGTTTACATTAGTTCCCTAGCTGTTCTCAAACTTTCTTCTTTTTTAAAAACATATAAATACATATATATATAGACAGGGTCTTGCTCTGTCACCCAGGCCAAAGTTCAGTGGTGTGACCAGCCTTCTGAGTAGCTGGGACTACAGGTACACACACAACCACGCCTGGTTAATTAATTTTTTTTTTATTTTTGTAGAGGTGGAATTTGCTATGTTGCCTAGGCTGGTGTTGAATTCCTGGCCTCATGTGATCCTCCTGCTTCAGCCTCTCAAAGCACTGGGATTAAAGGTGTGAGCCACCACTCCCAGCTTTTTTTTAAACTTCAGTGCTCACAAATAGTTGGCGAGATGATATTCAGAGAGACAAACTCTCAGGGAAGAATTTAGATTCAAGTACACTTTCTGGAATGGACTGTCATTCCACCACTTTGTCTTCTTAAGAGAGCAATTTAGACTCTCAAGTGAGTGATAATGGTTATGAATCAGCTCTTATTTGTTAAAAAAGTGACTCACTTACAAGCTTCTGCACTTTATTAATAGTAGCTGTGTACTGGTGACATACTTCTAAACCTATGTGGACAAAGGCACCGACTGAACTGCAGAGCTCTTCAAGGAGGTCCCTGGGCCCCTGCTTAATCCAAAATGACTCCACTTCAACTTTAAATGGGAACTTCCTTTAGCCAGAATTATGATTCGATTTGTTGATAGGACTCCATACTCCATGCCTGCCTTTTCCTAGAGAAAATTTGCAAAACTTGGTTTCTCCAAACAAGGTTTAAATTTAAAAACATTCTCTACACAATTGTTAACCATATTTCATTTCCCTGAGAACATAATTAAGAGTATTTGTCTATTATCAGGCTTTGAATAACAGACAGGAGCTACCTAGGTGCCAGACTTTCTGAACATGTAAATTCTTGGCAATTAAAAACGTCTTTTCAGAGCCTGCATCACCTCTGCTAAAATCAGTATCAGCTGCAGGAGTTTCTTGACAGCACCATCCTATTTTTTTTTTTTAAAGATTTCTGTCTCTTTATAAAAGCGGCACCGCTCTGTTTCAGCAATACGGAAGAAGAGAAAAGCCTTTAACAGCAAAACCTGCCGATGCCAGATGATGTGTAATCAGTGCTTTCTAATGCAGAGGTGAGATGAGAAAAAAGAAAGGGAAACACTCAAGAGTGAAGAAGTTAACGACTAAGATGGTGAGTTCCAAGCTCTTGGAAATTTGCTGATTGAAGGACTGAAAAAGGAAGGGAAGAAACAAGACCTTCAATCAGGACACTGAATTGAGTTTCCCCTGCATAAAGCTGGAAACACCAGCAAAAAAAGTGGACTAGAAAGACTAGGAAGAAAAAAGAAAAAGAAAGCAGAATGAAGGATATTGTAACAGGAGACCAGAACTTGCTGTAGAAGCAATTGAAAATGGAATCAGTGAAGCCAAAGGTTAGTTCTTTGAAAATGAAACAGTGTATCATGATCAAGCTGAGTTTAAACCAGAAATGCAATGCCTTATTAATGTAAATCACCATGTAAACAGAATGGAGGGGAAACACAGTCACCTCAGCAAATATGGGAAAAATATTTGATAAAAGCCAACACTTATTCCTGTTAAAGCTCCTAGCAAACTAAAAAGCGAAATTAACTCTCTTAACCTGATAAGCATGTCAATTATAACCCCATGTAACCATTATACTTAAAACATTGGAAACATTTCCTGTAAAATCAGGAAAAAACCAAGATGCCAGCAATCACTGCTTCTATTCAACATTAGGTTGACGGTTTTAGCTAGAGAAATTAAAGGAAGGAAATAAAAAATATAAGAATACGAAAATGTTCTTTTGGGTATGGAAGGGATGAAACAAACCTACGATTATTTGTAGATAACATAATAGTTTACATAGAAACTTCCCAAACATATAAATTATTAGCAAAGTTCTACATCCATAATCAAAAATTTAAAAATAATTGCATTCCAGCTGGAGATGGTTCATGCCTGTAATCCCAGTGCTTTGAGAGGAACATTTGAGGCCAGGAGTTTGAGACCAGCCTGGGCAACATAGCAAGATTCTGTCTCTACAGAAATAAAAAATGATTAAAAAAAAATTAGCTGGGCATAGTAGCACACACATATAGTTCCAGCTACTCAGAAGTTGAGGGTGGAGGATCATTTGAGCCCAAGAGTTTGAGGCTGCAGTGAGCTATGATTACATCACTGCACTCCAGCCTACATGACAGAGGAAGACCTTGTCTAAAAAAAATTTAAAAAAACAAAACAAAACTGCATTCCTATATGTCAGTGAAGGAGAAAATATTTTTAAGATTATAGTGTTTATGACAGTGATAAAAAAAAAGTACATAAAATCTAACAAAAGATGTGCTTAATCTTTATGGACAAAGTTGTACAACTGCACTGAAATATGCCAAAGAAAACGCACGTACTGGTTACATGCATTTGGGAACATATAGTTGAAAGACCAAAACCCATAATCTTGCTACCCAGACAATGCTTCTTTCCAGGATTTTTTTATGCTTTAAAAAAATATATAGTTTAACTCATCCAGTATATGTAATTCTGTGTCCTGCCTTTTTAGCCATACCTGATATGAGCATTTCTTCAAGATATTAGCTTTGCAAACATAGCCTGAGAAGAGGCGCATTTTTTATGTCTTGGATGGCAGTTCCTTCCTTCCCCCTTTTGGAGTCCTAGAAGAGCTGGCTCTGTGTCGGGATTACTTCATGTTGGGCCCTACTGTCAGGGTCACCTTACGTTTGGGGACTGCGGTTGGGGTCACTACTTTCAGGGGTCTGTCTTGCAGACCCTGACTTAGCGATGGATGAATAAATACACTCAAACACAAAGTACAATAGTTCTTCGAAAGATTAAAGCTCAGGTACTGATGCCCAGAGCAAACGCCATTAAAGGATAATTTCCTTAGTCTACCTTCTCCCAAGAGGCTATCTGGCTCAAAAGTTACCTGAGTAAACAAGCTAGTTAAAGTAGAGAGAAAAGAATGTAAGGAGTTTATCTAATTATTTAACTAAAAAGACAAGGCTGCCTTCAGCCAAGTAATAAAAAACCCTTACACCTTCCAAAAAAGTTTGTGACTATTTCTATAACTTTCCTTTAATATTTCTGCCACCATCCTAAGTGAACCCCAATAGCTCAGGGGGACTGGCAGAGCTCAGCTCCATAGTAAAATCTTGGGTGCTGTATAAAAACTCCCCTTGTTGGTCAGGCGCAGTGGCTCACGCCTGTAATCCTAGCACTTTGGGAAGCCGAGGTAGGTGAATCATGAGGTCAGGAGTTCAAGACCAGCCTGGCCAACATGGTGAAACCCCATCTCTACTAAAAATACAAAAATTAGCCAGGCGTGGTGACATGTGCCTGTAATCCCAGCTACTTGGGAAGCTGAGGCAGGAGAATCACTTGAACCTAGGAGGCGGAGGTTGCAGTGAGCTGAGATTTTGCCAGTGCACTCCAGCCTGGGGGACAGAGCCAGACTCCGTCTCAAAACAAAAACAAAAACAACTCTCCTTGCCGAGCTCTCGTGGCCTCCTTCCTAACAAAGCTGTTCCTCCAACTGGAAATGTTACCGTTCCCGTGTGCAGCGGGAGCAGCAGCACAGAACAGGTCTCCCTCCTGGACCACATCCTGCTGTGTGTCCACTGTACCCACCTCTCTGTGATGAGAGCTCAGGGCTCATGTGCACTCCACTGCTTCCCTGCTCATAAGTTTCTTGTTAATATATCTTATTTTATGCCCCTTCTCTGTGTTGCTAGTATGTATGTGTGATACTGTGTGTGTGGTGTGTGTGTGTGTGTGTGTGTGTATATCCATGCCCTTATGAAACACTGTCATAGCCTTTAAACTTTTTTTTTTCAGATGGTTTCAGTCTTATTGCCCAGGCTGGAGCGCAATGGCACGATTTCAGCTCACTGCAAGCTCTGCCTCCGTGATTCTCCTGCCTCCGCCTCCCAAGTAGCTGGTATTATAAGCATGTGCCACCATGCCAAGCTAATTTTTTGTATTTTTAGTAGAGACCAGGTTTCACCATGTTGGCCAGGCTGGTCTCAAACTCTCAACCTCAGGTGATCCACCCACCTCAGCCTCCCAACGTGCTAGGATTACAGGCGTGAGCCGCTGCGCCTGGCCCTTTTTCTTCTTTTTTTTTTTAAAGATGAGGTCATACTTGAGCACATTATTTCTTACCTATGAATAACCTACTCACGTTTAGTAGATTGAGTTATCTGCAAACTGTTTTCCTAAATAGCTGAATTATGAATCCGTTGGAGGAGTGGCTTAAGATTTACTGTTTAAATGATGGTGAAAGACAAATGCAGTAACTGTAGTTTGTTGTCATGAACACTAATCTCTTCCTTCTCATAACAGATTGAGAGATTTTGACTGTGCCTTCTTCCCTAGGCATAGGGAATTATTTTTGGTAAGAAAATGGTTCTCAGCTGGGCATTGTAGCTCATGCCTATAATCCCAGCACTGACAGGCTGAGGTGGGAGGATGGCTTGAGGCCAGGAATTTGAGACCAGTCTGAGCAATAGAGCAAGACCCCTTCTCTGCAAAAAAAAAAAAAAAAAAGGGGGGGTTCTCAAAAGATAGGGTGTATCAGCATTTTAACACATGCCCAGAGTGATTCTGATATAGGTGGTCTATGGACCACATGTTAAGAAACATTGCCCTTAAAATAAAATGATAGTATCTATTCTTAACAATGTTTGTAAGCTAAAATCATCTTGCTAAAATTGTAAGGCATAGAAATGTGGAGCCTTGAGCAAGTTTTATTCTAAAAAGTATTCATAGCCTTGTTCTGTTGCTCAAGTGTTGGGTAGAATGAACTGACCTTGACTTTTACCAGAATGCATGTTCCATCAGGTAGACGACTGAAACTCATCGTTCTCACTCTGGCCAAACGCTTAAACTTGCAGAGCAGACAAGCTGGGAGATTTAAGTGTAAAGGCTTGGTATTGGAGAGAAACAGGTCTCTCCTCTCTCCCCATGACACTCCATTTTCCATGTCAATGAGAGGACCAAAGCCATGCCACTTCCTCTCCTTCGACGTCCAGAGCCTTCTCCACACCCTCCCCAGGGCCCTGTGGCTCCCTCCTGCTCGATGGCTCACTCCTCTGCCTCTCTCTGTCTCAGGTGCTCTTTCTGCCTTTCTCCTTCTCTTTCGCCTGTGAATATGTTCAGGTGTCTCTAGGCCTAAAACAAGTCTCTTGTCCGTCTTGTGTCCTCCTTGTCCTGGTCTTTTGTTTTGCCCTCCAGTGCCGTGAAAAAGGGGCTCCCCTCACTGCCTCTTCTTCCCCACGCACTGCTCACTCTGCCCCGCCTCAGTCACTTCGCCCAAGCTATTTTCCTCAGAGCTACTAGAATCTCCTCCCAAGCGCAAAAACCATTTTCTCCAGTCCCCGCTCGTCTCGTAAATTCAGCCCCATCCATTTATCATTCATATATTGGACAGATGTGTATCGAGCACCCACCTCAATGTTCTCCCCATGGCCAGCAGCCCCATGCCGTCCGTCACCCAGCCTCATCCTCATTGAGCTGAAGGGTCCTGCTCCACTATCCACTTTCCCTGGCCCTCCACACCCCATCCTGCCTCTCTCCCCCTCCGTGCCCAGATGGCGTCGCCTCCAGCCCTTTCTCTCTCTTGCCGTCCCTCCCTCTCTGGCTGCACTGCATCTACTCTTCTGCCTTATAAATCTTTACTTCTCCCTGACTTCCCACCCAGATGCCGGACTCCCCTCCCCAGGATTTCCTGCCTCGCTTATGCAGTGCAACATGTCCAAGTCAAACTTTCCCTCCAACCTTCCTTCTGTCAGTTCTATCAACAGTCCCCCAGACATCCAGGCCAGAAAGCTCTGGGTCCTCCTCGATTTCTTTCTCCTTCTTGTCCCCAGTGTCATAGTTGGTTGTAGTTGCTATTCCTCCCAAGTGTTTGCCCCATCATGTCCTCTTGTTCGCTTTGCCACATCCTCCCCATCAATCCGACTGCTGCTGCCGCCTCCACTGCTCCTGTTGACTCTGGCTCCACACCTCTGCTGTCAGCCTCCGTTGCACCCCTGTGGGGACCAGGAGGGAGAGTTTCTGCTGTTGTCTTCCTAGCTTGAATTGCTTTGGAAAATGTCCTGCATTGCCTGCCCTGGAAGGTGCCTGTGTAGGTCCTGGGGACATGGGTCTTGTCGTTGGAGGTGGGTGACTGGCATTGCCACTGTGACACAGATGCCGGAAGCCAGAGTCCTGAGGCGTGTGTCCTCTGAGGGATGCCATTGGGAGAGCATGACCTTCCTCTGGTTGTGACTGAGCAGAGAGTCCTTCCAGTGCGTCTGTCTGCTCTGCAGGACAGCTTCTGCAACAAGAAACGGCCACGCCAAGGGATTTCTGCAGTTTCTGTGGGAGACATTGTCTTCAGTTTTGTAGCTGGCAGTGTAACTTCAACATACATTTTAAACTTTCTCCCCTTTCTCTTGGGTTTCTAAATACAACCTTAAGGCAACTGCAAAGGCTTTTTCCTCAGCCTTAAAATACACTCCACGCCCCTCCCTTTTCTCACCATATGTATACACTCCCTTCCATTTATCTAAGTGGATGCGAGTAGCTAATTATGTATCCTCCTAAAAGTTTCAGGGGCTAATCTTGAAAGAGACAAACCACATCTGGAAATCCAGCTGCAATATTCCAGAAATTACTTCAAGACAGCTCATTCAAATCTAGCTATTACTAAAATAATGTCAGCCTGAGGTCCAGATGGACCGGGACCCAGAAGAGCCGCCAGAACAAGACACGCGGGCACAAGACTCAGCCCGAGTCTTACATGCCTTCCTTCTCAAGGTTTTCCTTTCTAAACCCATGCTTCCCCGCTGAAAATCAAAGCAGCTACTGTAAGTAGAAATCTGGCTGCTTCACCTTTACTGGCTATGGCTAACAAATTCACTTTCTTCCTACCAGACCTTCTTAATTAAACTCCGCAAGCAGCGAGCCTCCGGATTCGCGTTGCGTTACGCTTCGAGTTGCTGAGTGTCCACTGACTGGTGATGAACAGACCCAGAGACGCGGGATTTCTTTTCTACTTCTCTCATAGGCACACGGTGACTCTATGAATGATAAAAATCTTCATAGATATATTTGTATGGTGCTTTATAGCTTATCTTGTTAATAGTGCTCTTATTTCACAGGTGAGGAAATGGAGATTTGAAGAGACGGAGCGATATTATGCACTTTGGAAGTAGCAGGGCTGGGGGCTCAAGGGAAGAGCCTCGGCTCTGAAGCTGCGAGCTTGGATGGAGAGCTGAGGCAACAATGGTGAGATAGTGACTGACCTGCCCCAAATTCTTGGACTGCCGCATGCAGAGGGATCCAAGCCTAAGGCCAGTTCAGGCACATTTTCAGCGGTGAACGCTGTGACACTGCGATTTCTTTTTTTTTTTTTGAGATGGAGTCTCACTCTGTCACCCGAGTGCAGTGGCGTGATCTTGGCTCATTGCAGCCTCCTCCTCCCTGGTTCAAGTGATTCTCCTGCCTCAGCCTCCCAAGTAGGTGGGACTACAGGCGTCGACCACCATGCCCAGCTAATTTTTATGCTTTTAATGGAGATGGTTTCACCCTATTGGCCAGGCTTGTCTCGAACTCCTGACCTTGTGATCCACCGGCCTTGGCCTCCCAAAGTGCTGGGATTACAGGTGTGAGCCACCACGCCTGGCCCACACTGGGATATTTTTGCCAGTTTTCCTGGTTTCTCCTTTTGGGATGATGTCAGAGAGAGCTGTGAAGGCTGTTGACCCCTTAAGGTGACAAGATCACTGTGAGAAGACACAGTGTGACATCAAGTAAAATAGATAGTTTTTAAGACGTTCTCTCAGAGGAGAAGCCTCCGTCCAGGGACGAGGAGGGCGCTGGAGCTGGCACTGAGGTAGAGACATTCCTCACAGCTGAGTCCTCGAACGCTCCATTGAGTCTCTGTCTCACGTCAGCCAGAGACCTCCCATCATGGTCATTATTTTCTCTCCTGAACTGTGTCAGGCGGTAGATGTCCCCAGCTGTCTCACATCTCTTAGGGCTCCAGGGATGTCAAGGATGACTGACAGCAGGCATCGTTTTCCCCAGGTGGCCCTCTGGTGACTCCACAGGTGCGACAAGGTGACAGGTGTGCTGCCGGCTCGGGAGAAGGAGTGGTGGCAGCATGAGTGATGATGGCGGAAGACACATTCCAAGATGGGTAACGGCACTCCCTGAAGGAACAACAAAGCCTGCAGCTTTGCATGCATTGTGGGCTGAGGCTTGTTCCTGGCATCTGATCTGATTGTTTTGAGTTTTTCCTGGAATGGGAGGTGAGGAACCTATAAACTGTATCGCCCACAGCGTTCCACTTTCCTGGCATTTCTTCCTGGCTGGTGGGGCCCCTTGCCTGGCTGCCTCAGGCAGTGTAAGCCCAAGGGAGGCGCCCAACTCTAAGGATGGCCTTGAGGAGAACACTCACCACCACCCAGGCAGTGGGCATCCGGAGGTGTGCAGACACTGGGGACGGAGGCAGCGCCACCAGCCCCGCTGCCCTAGGTGGGGAGCCAACACTACTCTGTATCAGCCTCAGAATCAACTGTGACCCATGCTGTGCCTACTGGGTATTTTTCCTAGAATTCAAGATGAGGAAAGACACTAACTCAAATGCTTGGATAACTGATCTTATGTTATCGCCAGTGCCTGAAACGAGGCCTGGCATACAGGAATGACTTCATAAATGTCTGTGGAATGCATGAACTCCTGCATCCCCCTGTCCTGGCCTTTGGTTTCTTCAGCTGAGGCTGCCTGTTTCTTTTTCTTCTTTGAGACGGAGTCTTGCTGTGTTGCCCAGGCTGGAGTGCAATGGCACGATCTCAGCTCACTGCAACCTCCATCTCCCGGGTTCACACCCTTCACAGACCCCAAGGCAAGAACTTCATCTGTTCTTTCCAACTATGCCCACCGAAGTCACACCCTAAACAACACCTGTCACCAGGCACTTCTTCACCATGGATATCCCCACGGGCCATTCGACCTCATTTCTGTCAGCATCTGGAGTGGCAGCACCCAGCCACTCTGGTGATCGCCACAGGAGCTCCAGCACCAAGGCAGGAAGCACCGAAACCCGGCTTTGACCACAGCACACCAGCCCAGCTCAACTGTCTTTCCCCAGCGCCTCCTTCTGGGAACTTCCATCTCCAGGCTCCGCCATCTTGGTGTTGGCGTCTGTTTCTCCTGGCTGCCGCCTGAGGCAGCCACACCCTCCTAGCCTAGGGCTGTTCTCAGGAGCTTGGCTATATCTGCCACAGTGCTGGTTACACCTTTCAGGCTACAGCCATCACATTGGCCTCTCCTGGCGCCAGAACTACTGTGACAGTCATAGGAGAAATAGGCAACCTGAGGCGGGGTGTGGTGGCTCACGCCTGAAATTCCAGCTACTCGGGACACTGAGGCAGGAGAATCGCCTGATTCCAACTGGGATCACAGGCACATGCCATCATGCCCGGCTGATTTTTATTTTTAGCAGAGATGGGGTTTCGCCATGTTGGCCAGGCTGGTCTCAAACTCCTGGCCTCAAGTGATCTACCCACTTCAGCTTCCCAGAGTGCTAGGATTACAGGCTTGAGCCACAACACCTGGCCTTGTCTGTCCATTTTAGTTACTCAAAATCCATAATCTGGGCCAGGAGTGGTGGCTCATGCCTGTAATCCCAGCACTTTGGGAGGCTGAAGTGGGCAGATCACTTGAGGTTAGGAGTTCGAGACCAGCCTGGGCAACATGGTGAAACCCCAACTCTACTAAAAATACAAAAATGAGCAGAGCATGGTGGAGCATGCCTGTAATCCCAGCCACTCGGGAGGCTGAGGCAGGAGAACCTCTTGAACCTGGAAGCCAGAGGTTGCAGTGAGCCAAGATCACACCACTGCACTCCAGCCTGGGCAACACAGTGAGACTCTGTCTCAAAAATATAAATAAAATAGAATAAAATCCATAATCTATTCCACAGCTTGCAAAGCCCTGTACAATCTAACACCTGCCTGTCTCTTTCCTGCCTCTCCGTGTGCTCCTCTGCCTGCTCAGGCCTGGCACCTTCTCCACCTGGCTCTCCTCAGCCTCAGGCCTCACTCACCACACAGCACGTCTCACAGAGCCTTCCTGACTTGTCCGTCCACATGCAGTCCCCTCCTCTCTAGTCCAAATGCAGCTTCCACCACATCCTGCGCTTTTCCATGCTGCATTTACCACATGTACAGTTGGGAACATTTCTGTAATTACTTAATGTCTGTCTGCACCAGGATTTCAGCGCCAAGAGACTGGGCCACGTCTGTTTTATTCTTCACTGTACACATCCAGCACTGTCCTAGAACAATGCCAGGAACTCAAGGTAGGCATTTCCTAAATGGTTGTTTAATTAATAAAGGTATGAATGAATGAGTGAGTGAGTGAATGAATGACTGTCTCAGCAGGGTGTGTGAGTGCTTCTGTTCTTCCCTTTATTGGTGGGCCAGGCTGGTTTGGAGATTGCTGGAAGGTTGTGTGCTGCAGTGAGTCAGGAGACTTCTTAAATGGTTGTTTAATTAATACATGAACAAATGAATGGATGAGTGAATGAATGAATGCCTATCTCAGCAGGGTGTGTGAATGCTCCTGTTCTTCCCTCCATTTGTGGGCTGGTCTGGTTTGGAGATTGCTGGACGGTTGTGTGCTGCAGTGAGTCAGGAGACCTGGATTCTAGTCCCAGCTGCCTCACTTATGGGTTCTATGACCTTACACCAGTCACTTAACATAGAGAGCTTTGAAAAGCAGGAACCATGACTTAGTCATCTTCGTGTCCAGAGCAGCTGGCATGAGTAGAAATTCTGCAAGTGAACGAATAACTCTAAAGTCTAGGCGCTTTCTTGTTCCAAATTCCCCCAAACCCACTGGCAACTGGACTTTTGGAACCCAAACTGCAGTGCAACCTGGGCAGGGTAGGGGTTATCTATACAGAGAGGAAATGTCTCTTTGATCCTTAGAAGTGCACACATGGGGATGGAGCTGCCTGCAACACAGGCCAGTGCCCTTCCTCTGAGCAGGGCTGCCATGGTAGGGCCTCCTGTATAACACAAATGCCCAGTTCCTGAGGCCTCTTCAGAGTCTCAAGGAAAAGGGTGAAAAAGTATTTAAACCTCTATGAAGTAGGGCCGGATGCCATGGTTCACGCCTATAATCCCAGCACTTTGGGAGCTGAGGTGGGCGGATCACTTGAGGCCAGAAGTTTGAGACTAGCCTGACCAACATGGTAAAACCCCATCTCTACCAAAAATACAAAAATTAGCCGGGTGTGGTAGCAGGTGCCTGTAACCCCAGCTACTCGGGAGGCTGAGGCAGGAGAATCACTTGAACCTGGAAGGCACAGGCTGCAGTGAGCTGAGATCATGCTACTGCACTCCAGCCTGGGCAACAGAGTGAGACTCTGTCTCAAAAAACAAACAAACAAACATACAAACCCCAAACAAACAACAACAACAAAACCCTCTATTAAGTGCCAACAGATTCAGTTCATTTTGACTCTTTTTCCCGGAACATGCTGGGGCATGAACTGAGCCTAATAGAAAGAAAGAAGTATATTTGAGAGATAGGCTGTCAGGTCTCCGTCCTGGCCTTCAGAGAAGTGGCTATGGGAGCTACACTGTGTGCATATTTTAAGCATTTAACAGCACCGTGAAACCAGAAAACAGACACAGTAGCAAAACCACTTGTTTGAACATGTAAAAGGCCAGCCACTTCTTGTCCTCTCTCGGCAATGAAGACACAAATCACTTGCATGCCAAACATTGCCAGGCCAGCCTCTGTCTCCGTAGCTGAGCCCAGAAACCAAGGGCGGGGAGGGCTTGACAGGCAGAGAGCGGTGAAGTGTGCCATCAGCTGCAGCGAGCCCCTGCTCTATGGCTAAGATTGGCATTCGGGGGTCAGTTCATGCAGTAAGCCACATTCTGAATACACCAAGCCAGCCCTTACAAACCCACAGGAGGCACGGGGTGGCTTTTTAGATGCACGAGAATCCTTAGATGAAGGAATGTACCCTGCACCCACACTAGTGCCCGCGCCAACCAGGGTTCCACCACTCTCCTTCCCCCATCTTCCCAGGCCTCTCTCAAACACGTCTTTATGGTATGGCTTGGCTTTTCTCTTTCTTTTTCTTTTCTTTTCCTTTCTTTCTTTCCTTCCTTCCTTCCTTCTTTTTTCTTCCCTCCCTCCCTCCCTTCCTTCCTTCCTAACTCTCATCCCAGGCTGGAGTGCAGTAGCACCATCTCTGCTGGCTGAAACCGCTGCCTCCTGGGTTCAAGTGATTCTACTGCCTCAACCTCCTGAGTAGCTGGGATTACAGGTGCCTGCCACTACACCCAGCTAATTTTTGTATTTTTAGTAGAGACAGGTTTCACCACATTGGCTAGGCTGGTCTCAAACTCCTGACCTCAGGTGATCTGCCTGCCTTAAGTGCTAAGATTATAGGCATTTGAGCCACCGCGCCCGGCCCCTTGTGGCTTTTCTACTTTACACTAGATGCTGCCTCGTTTCATTCTCATGACAACCTTCCTCTTGGGCTGAGATTGCCAATGAAGGGCCCGAGACTCCAGAGCCGAAGGGATGTCTGCTGCTGGGTTCCCTGGCTGCTGAGGGTGCCGCTGACACTGGGCCTCTGAGTTTCGGCTCCTGTTCCTCACTTTGCACCTTGCTGGCCCTTGGCGGAATTTGGCTGATTTTCTTGGCAGGACCTCTTGTCCAGGGATCCTTTCCTTCTCAGTGTCCTGGAGCACAGTGGGGTTTCCTGGAGGGGCAGAGGGGTCTGTGGAGAGTTTTGGTGTCCTTGGTGGCAAGTTGAAGTGGCCTCTCCCAGACTGGCAGACAGACTGGGGGTTCTCCGAGGAGGAGCCCATAGAGACCCTTCCCCTCGAGGTGCGCTGTGGCCGATGTCTCCTCCTCTGCCCTGCACTTGCTCTGGCCTGTCACCTCCCCGTGGCTGCAGGGGCGGTGGTCCCTGGGTTACTGGGCCACTGATAGTGTTGGAGACCAAGGCTTATTTTGACCCAGTTGCCTTTGCCTGGGGCATGGAATCACGAGGGCCAGGCTTCCTTCTGAGTCATTCCTGCCTCCAGCAACCAGTAGACACCAAGTTCCATCTGTCCTTGTCCAGCCTGCCTCTGTCCCTCTTCGCCTAATCTTTTAACCCTTGAGAGCCAGGGCTGTTCCTTAAGGAAGCCCTCATTGCGGCGGCTGCTTTGTGGAAACCCTGGGCTTTCCCTCTGGCCTAGGGCTTCAGTGTGACCCAGCCTGGGTGAGGGTCCTGCCAGCAAGTTTGCAAACAGACCCAAGATTCAAATATAGGGAGGTCATCTGCCAGCCCCCTCAGGGAGCCAAAAGTGATGGGGCTGGCCGGCTGGCCGGCTGCCCGTCCCCCAGAAGCTGTCCTGAGGGGGTGGGGCCTGCCCACCAGCTTTTGGTGACTGCTTTTCCTGCCAAGGCCCTGGTAATGCCCCGTCAGATGTGTGGGTGCCATCTCCCAGCCATACCACCTCTGCTCCTGGCCCAGCTCCACTTGGTCCCCTTAACGCCAAGGACTCCGCACTCCTAGGGTGCACCTATAGCTTCTTCGGGTTGTCAGGGAGATGACCTTGCACATCTAGAGTCCTTCACTCCTTCTCCAGGCCATACCCCCCACCTCCGTGCTTTCCACGCCCACCGCAGGACTTGCCCCTCTGGGTTCCTCACTACAGACCCTGCTGCCTGGCTCCTGTGGAGTTTGATGACCCTCACATGGGTCTGAGTGTCCAGCTGGCACCTAACACATTTGGGGTCAGCTTGAAATCACAGATTCTGAAACTCAAGAACGTAAGGGTCAGGAGGTCAAGCCATTCACCACCGCTTTTCTTTTTTTTTTTTTTTTTTTTTGAGACGGAGTCCTACCCTGTCATCCAAGCTGGAGTGCAGTGTCGCAATCTCAGCTCACTGCAACCTCCACCTCCCGGGTTCAAGTGATTCTCCTGCCTCAGCTTCCCAAGTAGCTGGGATTATAGGTGCATGTCACCACGCCCAGCTAATTTTTTAGTATTTTTAGTAGAGACGGGGTTTCACCTTGTTGGTCAGGCTGGTCTTTAACTCCTGACATCGGGATCTGCCCGCCTTGGCCTCCCAAAGTGCTGGGATTACAGGTGTGAGGCACCTTGCCTGGCTCACCACTGCTTTTTACACAGGGGACCGGGGGCCTGGGGAGTCTCAGGGCAGGGCCTGGTCACAGGGGCCAGAACAGTTCATGGCAAAGACTTGGCACCGGGGCTCCTAAATCCAAGCCGCCTGCCTGGTGCCCCCAACCCCCAGCCTTGCTCTGGAAGCCGTAATTCCCATGGAGACCCCTTCATCCACTACAGGGCAAGGGTGTGTGGCGGCTCCTTCTGGCCTCCACCTGCTCACCGTGTGATGAGCATTCACTCGGGGGCGTGTGGCCGGGGTGGGGGGTGCTGGAGGGTAGGGAGGTGGTGGTAGTTCCCCTTTGCACTCAGCCAAGTCCTGAAAAACCTCAAGGTGGAATGTCCCATTTCACCAGCATTGCTTCTCTTGCAGCCGTTAAAGGGTATTAGCCTTCTGACTTACTCCCAAGAAACTCCGCAAGATGCTCCCAAGAAATACTTTCCTTCAGTGAAAGCCTTCCCAGCCTGCTGAGACTTAAACTCCTGACTCCTCACTCTCTCCTGGACCCCAGACACACCCCAGAAGACTCTGATACCCAGAAATACAGAAGGAAACTTGATCCTGAAGCCAGAGGTACAGCCTAAAAAATGCTGGGAGGAGATCTGGGAGGTCCCAGAGGGAAATGTCTCCCAGAGGCCCTGCATCCCCCCAGTCCCTGGCTCTACATGGAGGGCGTGGAGGAGGCCAAGGCCAAGGCCAGTGTCAGGGCTACGAGCCCCACACAAGGCGTGACCCAAGCAGAGGCTCTAACCCCAGGCTCAGAGGCAAGAAGCCCGCAGCCAGCCTCTCCCAGGCCCAGCCCTGCCGCCTCCTCGCACCGCCCTCCAGGCTGGCGGCCTCTCTCCTCCTCGGCTTCCTTCGGTTCTGCCACCTCCTGGTCGTCTCCTCTGTGCTTCGGTGCGTCTGCCTCTCGCCTGCCTCGTCCTCTCACGCTGCGGCTTTACATGAGATTTTCTTCCGTCTCCATCACCCAGCTTTCCTGTTTTCGTTGGCACCGTCTTTCTCCTTGACTCTGCTCCTCTTGCTATAGCTCCACCTGTCCTTCTCTCCACGAGGAAGCCGGGGCTCCCCTCAGGGATCCTTCTAGACATGGCCAGGCTTCTCTCTGGCTCTCTGTCTTCTCCTTTCTTTCAAGCATTCTCCCTGTCTTTCTCCTCAGACCTTGTCCTGTACCTGCCAATTCACGCTTCCTCTTCCCCACTTTTCCCCTCTTCTTTTTTATTTTAATTAATTTATTTGAGACGGAGTCTCACTCTAATTGTTTGTTTGTTTGTTTGAGACGGAGTCTTGCACTGTCACCCAGGCTGGAGTGCAGTGGCTTGATCTTAGCTCACTGCAACCTCTGCCTTCTGGGTTCAAGTGATTCTCTTGCCTCAGCCTCCTGAGTAGCTGGGATTACAGGTGTGGGTCACCACGCCCAGCTAATTTTTGTATTTTTAGTAGAGATGGGGTTTCACTATGTTGGTCAGGCTGGTCTTGAACTCCTGACCTCAAGTGATCCACCCGCCTCAGCCTCCCAAAGTGCTGGGATCGCAGGCCTGAGCCCCGCACCCGGCCTCCCCTCTTCGTTCTCTCTCCCTCTCTGGCTCTCTCCCCCTTCTCCCCATCTTGTCCCATTCATCTCTCTCCCTCTTTTTCTCTCTCTTCTCTTCCTCTTCTCTGTCTCCCTTTCCACTCTTCTCTCTCTCTGGACCTCTCTGACAGCCCCCAGCTCCCCCATGCGGTCCCAGCAGCCAGCCTCCCCTGCCCCCTCCGTCACTTACCCAGGACCATGTACGGAAGGAGGCAGAGACACAGGGAGCTCAGGGACACCCAGGGGACCCTCCTCCAGTAGGCCCCCCTCATGGCTCCAACAAAAGTCCCTCCGGCTCCCTGGGGAAGCCCCATGGCCCAGGAGCTGCGGTGTGAGGAGCAGAAGCAGCCTGTCCCCTCCGGCAGCCAGCCGAACCAGGTGCATTTCCCTGAAGGGGCCAGAAGACCTGGGAAGAGGACAAAAGAGGGCGGGGCCCCGTGCCAATCACCCTTTTTTTTTCCTTAGCCCCACCCCACTCCCCCACCAGGAAAGAAAACACCAATACGCCCATTGCTCTGCTCCTCATCAGCCTGAGCCAAGTGGCAGGAGGGACAGGAGGAGACGTGGCAGAATGGGAACAGGGCACACCGGAAATGGTGGGCCACCCTCCCAGCTGGATTCCTGGGCCCTCTCCTTCCTCCCAGGGGCTGCCCCTGTCCCACCAGACCTTTGGGCCGCTGGGGAGAATGGGGAAGAAGGGGCCCCAGAGGGAGCAACCTTGGGGGTGTATGAATGGGGGAAAGAGTGAGAATTAAGGAGACCCCGGAGAACAGGGAAGCCAGGAACGATGCGGGTGAGGGGCAGGAACAGAAATGCACCAAAAGGGGTGGCGTGCCTAGAAGATCTGCTCAGTGCAGGCACATGGTCAACCTCAACCAAATGGTGGAGTTCTTTCTAGGACAGGGAGCCAGAGCAGGGGTGCAGGGAGCCTGGGACCGTCTGGGAGAGTAGCCAGAGGGATCTGGCCTGGGCAGTGGGTGGAGGGAGCAGCTGTCCCCTACGAGGGAGTGGAGCTGCTCCTGGAGACCCAGGGGCTCTGCTCACCCGGGTTTGCCCTGTTGGAACTCACAGTCACAGGCAAGGAGGGACGGGGAGCCCAAGCAGGGCTAGGGGGATGGGAGCCCAAGCAGGGTTGAGGGGAGGGGGAGCCCAGGCAGGGTTGGGGGGGCCCCAAGCAGGGTTGTAAAGGCTAAGAGGGCTGTTGGTGTAGCTCCCTGCAAAGGCAAACAGGAGACACCCCCGCACCCCTCTTTGCCAGTGTGAATCTCTGCTCCTTGTTCCTCAAGACTTGATTCCTGAATGTGGGGTTTCTGTGGAGTGACTGGTCCCAGAGCAGGGACCTTAGGCCCTCAGACACCATGGAGCCCAGGATGAGCACTTGGGGTTTCTTCATTCCCAGGAAGAGCCAGCCTCGTCCAGCAAGGAGTCCACAGCGGACACTGTGGTGCCGTCTCCAAGGGTCAGGGAGGTCCTGTGACCACTTCCCAAGGCCAAAGCCTGGACCATAACAATGCGGACACTGCGGAGAGGTGCATGGTCCCCATCAGTCCCTCCAGCTCTTGATGGATGAGCTGACCCTGTTCTTTCCTGGGAGTAAGAAAGTTGTAAAGGTAAAGAGGGGTGTGGCGTATCCTGTGGGCACCGGACAGGGCAGCAGGAGGGCACTGCTGAAGGGAGTTTGCAGACCCAGGCCAGCGTGGCTTCTGTTTTGTTTTGGAGACGTAGTCTTGTTCTGTCGCTGAGGCTGGAGTGCAATGGCACAACCTTGGCTCACTGCAACCTCTGCCCCTGGGCTCCAAGCGATTCCCCTGCCTCAGCCTCCCAAGTAGCTGGGATTACAGGCAACCACCACCACGCCTGGCTAATTTTTTTTGTATTTTTAGTAGAGATGGGGTTTCGCCATCTTGGCCAGACTGGTCTCGAACTCCTGACCTCAGGCAATCTGTCCACCTCGGCCTCCCAAAGTGCTGGGATCATAGGTGTGAGCTCACACGCCCAGCCCGTGATCATTTTTCTGTCAGCTCTTGCTCATGGTCCCACATTACTTTTCCATATGTTTTGTTTGGTGACGCTTTCAAACTACAGTTTTCCATCTATAGGGGAGAAAGAAGCATTCCAGGTGAGACCAAACCAGGAGTTGGACGTTGTGTTGACCAAACACAGGCAGCTGAGCACTTTCCAGTGCAAGGAAGGCCAGAGGTGCAGAGTGGTCTCCGAGCCTGCCGTGACAACCGAGACTCCAGGAGGGCATTACAAAAGCTGGGCTCAATCCAGCTCTGCCACCGAGTCAAGTCACAAAGTCACAGCCTCTTCAAGCTGAGTTTTCCTCGTTCACCTGTGAAATGGGGATCATAACGCCTGCCTGAGAGGTTGTAGGGTAGGAATGAGTCTACAGGTGCTGAGGTGCTTTGGCAGTGTTAGGACACCTGTGGAGGAACGTGGCTCCTCCTTCCGTCCCGGCATCGTCCCTGAAGGGAGACACAAACAAGGCAAGCCAGGGAAGAGGAGGTGTCGGGAAGTGAATTTCCAGGCCCAGGTCTTTCATGCATCCCCTCTGAGTTTTACAGGATCCCAATTAGGAGCGTGAGATCCTGGAGATCTGGGCGTGCGCACTCCTGTTCACCTCTTCCCTGCCCACACCTGTTTCCCTTCTGCCTTCCAGCTCCCCTCACCTGCCCATTTTCCAGAGTGAGGATGCGTCTCGGTCTCTGTGATAAATGACTCCTCCTTCCTCTGGGTTGGATCACAGGACACCCATTTGTCCTTCCTTCCTCCCTTCTCAAGGCATCTGATGGGGACAGAATGGGGTGAATGAGGTGACAAAATGAGTGGCTTCTCTAGATCCATGTGGCTGAAAAAGCTCCGAGGCCCACATACCGCTGGCTTCGCCTAGGGGCAAAAATCTGAAGTCAGGTGTAAGTTACATTCCATGGGAGGCAGAAGGAGCTTAGTGTGGATGTGGAGTATGAGTAAACTGGAGCAAGGATAAGACCATGAGCTTTTCCCAGACTGGGCTTGAATAGACCACTGGGTTTGGGGCAGCAAAGTCAGGATCTCCAAGAGAGGTTCCCCTTCTAAGCTACCCAAGTAGGAGTCCCTAGTTTTTTGGGTCCCCTAAAATTGCTTACCTCCATATCATTTATGCCTTGTGCTGTGAATAAAGTTAAATCTGGTCAGACTTAGAACACCTAGGCTGAGATACAGCAGGAAGCTGGATGCTTATGAAGTCTGATTTACCTACTAAGTCTGGACTGAAAAGGCTTGTGGGTTCTCTAGTCGGTGACCCAGTATGAAGTCGGTCACGGGAGTGCCAGGCCCTGTGCGTGTGCCGGACCCCATGAAGTCCAAAGCACTGCCCACCTCACATGTGAGCACGCTGAGGTTCCAGGAGATGAACACGTGCTCCCGTCGTTACTGAGTCACGGGCAGCTCGGGTGATCTGGGGAAGCTGGAGAGTGCTAACTCCCCACAGTAAATCACAAAGCTGGAATTTCAGCTCTCTTCTGCCTGGCCCCAAAGCAAAAGAAGGGCAATCACCTGGGCTGAGCACTCATGACATCCTTCGCTCTGGGTCATTTCCCGGTGGCAGATAGAGACGGCCGTTTGGAGGGGACTTGCTGTCCAGCTGCAAGGACGGTGGCTAGTGGACAGCCTCCAGCTGCTGGCCCCTGCAGGGGGGCCTTGGCTTTTATACTGAGCTCATGCGCTTCTCCAGGTGACTCTGTGGCCATGACTAAGCAAAGTGGCATCGCAGTGACCCCACCATTTCCACCCCATGAGACTCCTCTAACAGGCGGTGTGTCCCTCAGAGCACCCCACAGAGCAGGGGCTTTGTGGCTGTGTCAGCTCCGCCACATCCTCCTGCCGGGCTCTGCCCCCGCTTCTCCTTCCCCTATTGTCTTCACATTCCTTCCCCCAGCTCAGCGTTGGCTTCCAGGAGGACCCAAACTGAGACACGCATACGAGAGACGTCCATTTCACAGATGGTGAAGCTGGCCCTCCCAGCGGGGATTCAGACCCAGGTGAGCATGACTCCAAAACCTGTCCCCCTCCGCAGCTCCGTACTCCAGGGTTCAGCAAGGAGGCGGGTGGGCAGGGACACCGGCACACACTGTGTGTTGTCTCTGTCCGAGGCCACGGCGAAGGCAGGGGCCCTGGTGCTCAGGCCACACAGAGGCCACTGTCATTCTTTTGGGATTGGGTGTCTCCTTTCTCTAAAAGTGCCAAGCATTTTCATGCCAATTAGCTCATTTCCCGTGTCATTTTACCTCTGTGGCAGGGCGGGCATGACGCCTACGGATGCAACGTCTTCTGGAAGGGCATCCCCATGAAGTAGGGACCACCCTGGGGCACAGGAGCGCATGGAGGTCCAGCATCTAAACTCATCCCATTCAGCCAGCCTTAAGGAGGAGAAGACCAAGGCCAGGAAGTCAGTGAGCCCGTGAAGCTGGTGAGCCAGCATTCAGGTCCCCGAATTTGCCACCTGTGCCCTTCGGTGGGGCTTCCCTTTGTAAAGCTTGAAAGAATAAAAGGATCTTAGCATAATTTTAAAACCGGAAGAGACCCTGGTGACTGTGTCATCCAAAGTCCTCATTCTACCATGGGGGAGGTGCGGGCCCAGAGAGAAGGGAGGGCCTCGTTCTCGCAGCTGGCAAGTGGCAGGTCCATCCTGGAGCCCGGGTTTCCGGGACTCTCTCTGCTTTGCTGCTGAGCATCCCATGCCCAATCAGCGGTCTGCACGCTCCTGGCACCCAGTTAGACCACCGCTCCCAGGCTGAACCTTTGCCACAGGGACACTCCGTACATGTGGCCATGATGGGGACGGAATGGGAACGGGCCATCTTAGACAGGGTGGGCCCACAGAGCTCACCAACGTGGGGTTCTGACAGAAAGCCCAACCCAGGCCAAAAGCCGTCTTCTAAAATAAAGTTTACTGCTCCCTCCCACCCCCATTATAAAGGTAATATACACTCTCCATAGAGATATGAAAATACTTAAAAGCAGAAAGAAGAAAAACATCTTCAATGTTTTACCACCCAAGAATAACCCTATTAATGCATTGATAGATTTCTGGCTTTTTCCTTGTACATAACTCATGTCCATAGTTTAATATCCTAGATAGAGTTTGGCCTCCTCTTTACCACCTAACTTTAAACCTAAACATAACCCTGTGACTTCCAAAGCACTGCTCACCTCACATGTGAGCACGCTGAGGTTCCAGGAGGTGAACACGTGCACCCGTCGTCATTGAGTTACGGGCAGCTCGGGTGATCTAGGGAAGTATGCTAACTCCTCAGTCACAGTTTTCCAGGCCACACAGTAAGTCACAAAACTGGAATTTCAGCTCTGTTCTGCCTGGCTCCAAAGCAAAAGAAGGGCAATCACCTGGGCTTGAGCGCTCATGACATCCTCTCTGCCTTGCCGCTCTGCCTTTTTTTTTTTTTTTTTTTTGAGATGGAATCTGCTCTGTCACCCAGGCTGAAGGGCAGTGGCGCGATCTCGGCTCACTGCAACCTCCACCTCCCGGGTTCAAGTGATTCTCCTGCCTCAGCCTCCCGAGTAGCTGGGACTACAGGCATGCACCACCACACTTGGCTACTTTTTTTGTATTTTTAGTAGAGATGGGGTTTCACCATGTTGGTCAGGCTGGTCTCAAACTCTTGACCTTGTGATCTGCCCTCCTCGGCCCCCACAAAGGTCTGGGATTACAGGGGTGAGCCCGCACCCAGCCTCATTCACACTTTTCTAAAGGCCACATGATATTGCATTAACTGCCATTGTATCTGAACTAACGCGTACACGGTTATTCGAGGTCGCCCCTGCTACAGGTAACGCCTGGATGAGAGGCTTTGTACCCAAAGTGCCCTCTGTGTTTAGGCTCATTTTCCTGGACTTGGAAGCAGGGCAGGTGTGTTCTGGTCAGCGGCTCTGACCCTCCTTATCCTACAGTCGAAAGTCCATGAACATGAGCTCGCTCTGTCCAGGATGTCGGGCTCTTCTTTGGACACTTGTGGTCAATTAACTCTTTTAATGTTGATGGTCTAATGGTGGAGGCAAAGCCCACAACAGAACAGAATAATTACTCAGGTGACCGAAAAGTGATGGGTGGATTAAGGATCCTGCAGGTGGGTGGGGAAACGGGCCGTCTCCCCTCCGCCTCTGTCACATCACATGGCCATCTCCCCTCTGCCTCCACCATGTCGCATGGCCGTCTCCCCTCCACCTGCGTCACATCGCATGGCCATCTCCCCTCCGCCTCCATCACATCTTGTGGCCATCTCCCCGTGCCTCCATCACATCACATGGCCATCTCCCCTCTGCCTCCATCATGTCTTATGTCTACCTCCCCTCTGCCACCATCATGTCACATGGCCGTCTCCCCTCTGCCACCATGATGTCACATGGCCATCTCCCCTCTGCCACCATGATGTCACATGGCCGTCTCCCCTCTGCCTCCATCATGTCACATGGCCTTCTCCCCTCTGCCTCCATCATGTCGCGTGGCTGTCTCCCCTGTGCCTCCATCATGTCTCATGTCCTTCTCCCCTCTTCCTCCATCACATCTCGTGGCCGTCTCCCCTGTGCCTCCATCACGTCTCGTGGCCGTCTCCCCTGTGCCTCCATCACGTCGCGTGGCCGTCTCCCCGTGCCTCCATCACATCTTGTGGCCGTCTCCTCTGTGCCTCCATCACGTCTCGTGGCTGTCTCCCCTGTGCCTCCATCACGTCTCATGGCTATCTCCCCTGTGCCTCCATCACGTCTCGTGGCCGTCTCCCCTGTGCCTCCATCATGTCGCGTGGCCGTCTCCCCTGTGCCTCCATCACATCTCGTGGCCATCTCCCCTCTACCTCCATCATGTCACGTGGCCGTCTCCCCTGTGCCTCTATCATGTCGTGTGGCCGTCTCCCCTGTACGAGTGTCTCTGTCTTCTCTTATAAGGACGCCAGTCACCGGATTAGGCTCTGCCTCTGTTTAACTGAACTAATAACCTGATCATGTCTGAGTGACATGAATCTTGGGGGACATTTATTCACCCCAGTACAACTTCCTTGAAGAAAACCTGGGGAAGGGTAGGTGTATGGGTCATTACAATAGACGCTTCTTGCCGAATGATGACCCATTTGAGAAGACCAGCAGGTGTGCCCATGTCACCCTGGGCTGGCCTGGAAATGCCCCAAATATCTGCTCTCGTCACCACTAAGTCAGGAGCCAGGCTGTGTGACCAAGGGACCAGCTTGACTATCCCTCAATCTAACTCCCTAGGTCATGAAGCCAGGCAGATGGCAGCCTCAGGAGCCCCCAGCTGTGCCTTATCAGGCCCATGTTGAGACCACCGTTCCCCTGCCCAGAGGGCAGAAGATCAGGTCCCAGGCAGTGCTGGCCACACCCGCCTCCGTGATCTCAATGCTGCCCTCTCAAAGGGGAGCTTGCTACTGACTGGAAGGCATCACACTCCCTAATTTCCTTCTGTAACCAGAGAAGAGCGTAAGAATGGGAGAGGGGAGGGAGAGAGGACAGTATATCTAAAAATAAATGTACCCCACCTCAACCTCAAGCATTCCACAGACAGGTGTGTCCACCCACTTCTCACCCGCCTGTGACCCCTGCATGCCCTCCAGGTGGGAGGAACTAGACCTGGGCACTTCTTTAGCCCACACCATGCCAGACTCTCCCTTTAGCAAAAAAGGGACTTCTTCCCAAGCCCCACCCCCTTGAAACTGCTTCTGCAGGTGCACCTGGAGTGGAATGTTCTCACTCCTCCGCCCCCAGTTCTCACTCACACTTCCTGGAGCTGGAGGAGGGGGCAGGAGGATGATGATGAATAAGCCTGCATGGACATTGTCACTGAAATGAAAGCTCAGCTTCCGGGGTCCGGAGACGGCTTTGCGTCCAAGGGGCCAGGGACAGCATAAGCTGCCAGGATCTGGCGAGGCCCAGGAGGCGAGCCTTTGGGCAGCGTCTCGCCTGGTTTCCCTGGTTTCCTGCTGGAGGAGCAGGGTGTGAGAGGGGCTGCTGCTGAGCTGTAGGAGGCAGGGTGGGTGCTGGGGAAAGAGCAGGAGCTTTGGAGTCACTGTGGGGAAGCCCTTCCTAGCTGAGCCTCAGTCTCCAGGTCTGCACAGCCGGGAGAGGGGATGTATTCCTATTAGCTTAGTGCACCATGGGTTCTCAGCAAATGTTAGTTCTTCCCTCGCCACCCCTCACCCAGGAACGTGGGCATGGGAAGAGAAACAAACTATTTGGAAGGAGAGTCTGGGATTGTTCTGGGTGGAAGGCCAGATCACTGATTCTGGCTGAGTGAATGATTCTGGAAGGGAGATGGAGTGAGGGGGTTGGGCCTGGCCACAGGGCTCAGGAGGCTGCTGTCCCCTCAAGGGTCCTCGCAAACCGGCTGGGTCAGGTGAGCTGGTGTTTCTCACAGGCAAATGAGTTGTTTCATGCAGCAGTTCTGCAAGGTGGTAAGTTCTTCAGGCCCTGTGGTTTCCAGATGGGGTGACAAGCCTGTTTGAGAGAATGGGGTTTTCAGAAGCAGAAGCAATGGACTGAATCAGCCCCACTGCCAAGCGTAACACCAGGGCAAAGAAGAAGGGGGTCCTGGATTGGAGGGCTTTCCAAATATTCCGACGCTAGACCAACTCTCCAGGTTGTTAAAGCCTGCAGACCGGCATGCAATCTGACTGTGTGAGAAGAGTTAAATGTAGGCTCCAATATCTACATTATAATAACTGATACATATTACCTAATGATCAATATATTGTGATGTTATATCATAGCATTTATTACATACAACGCAGTTACTATATTAGCCTTATCTAAATGTGAGATTCACTTTTTTAAAACATTATTTTATTTTTTGTAGAGATACGATCTCACTTTGTTGCCCATTCTGGTCTTTTTATTTATTTATTTTTAATTTTTTTGAGGCAGAGTCTTGCTCTTTGCCCAGGCTGGAGTACAGTGGCATGATCTCTCTGCCTCCTGGGTTCAAGAAATTCTCCTGCCTCAGCCTCCCGAGTATCCGAAGTTACAGGCACGCGCCACCACACCCAGCTCATTTTTGCATTTTCAGTAGAGATGAGGTTTCACCATGTTGGCCAGGCTGGTCTTAAACTCCTGACCTCAAGTGATCCACCCACCTTGGCGTCTCAAAGTGCTGGGATTACAGGTGTGAGCCACTGCGCCTGGCTGAGATTCACTTTAAAAAAAATGCTTTGAAAACATTCATAAGCCGTCATTGCCGGGGAGTCCCTGAATGTCTGATGCCCTTTAACATGCATGGGCCACTAACCCCCAAGCCCCTGGTCATGTGACAACAATTAGGCCACCTAACCTCAGTTATTCTGACCCCTCTGCCAAGAGGTGGGTCCTACCAGCAGAGGGGCCTGAGTGCGGCTCTCCAAAGAAACAGGATGTTGACATTCAGCCCATAAACCCAGCTTTCAGAGGAACCTGGTGTGGGAAAGATACCCTACCTCCTATGCTGTCAGAGTAAAGATCACTGTACTCTGCCTGAAGTATTAGAAACATGAAACCCAAATTCTTGCTCTTTGATTCGAGCCTCTCCTTTCCCCACCGGCCCTCTGCAGAAGCAGGAGGCAAAACTAAAACTTACATGTTTTTATCTGGATCTGTGAGTCTGTGTTTCTGCATAAATGATCAATGCATTTAAAAAACAATGACTTACTTTATCCTTCTCAGGACCTGAGGCATGGTCTTTCATCAGATGCCTACAGAGGGAGAGGAAGGCAAGGAGGAGGTGGGGAGGACAGGAGGGGAGTGCTGAGCAAACATACAGGGGGATCCAGGCGTGCGGACCAGACCTTGAACTCAGGAACCATGGAGAACGCAGAGCTCCCAGGGAATGGGAAGTTAGTTGTCCTGGGCAGAGGGCAGCCCCAGGAGCCCCCAGCTGTGCTTCATCAGGCCCATGCTGAGGCCATCCTCTCCCCAGCCCAGGAGGGCCACAGAGAAGTAGAGAAAGCAGAAAAGCAGGGTCCAGGTGGCGTGGGCCACACCTGCCTCCATGAGGCAGCCAAGAGCCGTGAACTCAGTCCAGGCCAGGGCATGGAGGGCACAGTAACAAGAATAAATGAATCTGCGAAACCAGGGCCCCTTTGGCAGGGCGCTTGTTCAATGAGCCAACCTGCGTGGTGCTGTGAGCACGGTGACACGTGTTGGTGCTGACTCAACAGAATTCCAGGTAATGTGGCTGGAGTCCTTTGGGAACGTGGCTGGAGTGCTTTGGGAACGTGGCTGGAGTCCAGGTGCTGCTGGGGTGGCCTTGGGAAGGAGGAACATTTCTGAGAAGAGTGCAGGGCCCCTATCTCGCAGGCTGGATGGGGGTTGCGGAGGAGCTGTGCAGAGGCTCTCGTGTTTGGGGGTTTTCTGGGGACAGCGGTTTTCTACTTGAAATGGGGGACCTTGAGTTCGTGGGGAATGAGAGAGGTGAGTGGGAACCAGAACGAAAAGTCCTTGTCCCGGGGAGAGGGGCTTCCACAGGAGCAGCCTTGGCCCTTGGCCAGACACTTCCAGCTTCCCTCTGGCGCCTAGAGAGTCCTCTCGAGATCAAGCCCTGCCTTGCCAGCCTCACTGTCGCCTTCCTGCCCCTCAGGAAGCCCTGCCTAGGTCCCCTGGAGGCACCTGCTTGCCCGGAGGAAGCCCCGGCTCACATTGCTCCAGGGATTCCTCCCCAAGGTTTCCTTCTTCAGGGAAGAGGAGACTCTTGCTCAAGGAGTTGTCGGGGCTATTTCTAAGCCAGGCAAACCTTGACTTCCTTACCTGCCTTCCTGCCCTGGGCTTTTCCCGCACAGACCTATGGGTGCCTGGGGCCCCAGCCTCGTCTCCCCTGCAGCTCCCTCCTGGGTCAGCCTGAACACCATCGCTTCACAGTCCACCTCCTGTTATCAAGATCTGGGAAGGCCTGAGCTTTCCCCCCACCTGCAAGCTCTCAAGCAAGCCTGCCATGGTTGAGGGGACGCTGGCAGAAGACAAGAGACCCTGGGTCACAGCGAAGGGCTCCAGCACTCACGGCACACGCTGTTCAGTGCGAATGAACTTCCTGTTCACATCAGTGCCCTTCGCTCCTCAAACCCCACGGGGCCACGCAGAGGCAGCCATGTGGATTGTATGACGCGGTGGGTTTGCCTCAGCGTCGAGCTCGTCTCTCAGCAGGGGCTGTGAGGCAAACCTGCCCAACCTTTCTTTCTCCCGATGGCAGACGTTGTCTTCATTCTATAGAACAGCAAGCAGATCTCCCTTCTGCCCCAGAGGGAGACACTGTTGCCATCCGCCAAGCCTTTCACTAGGTAAACATCCTTGACCAGAGAGTCCAGATCAAAAGGCCATCAGCGCATCTGCTCCTGAGACTTGCAGAAATGTGGGAAACCAACGAAAACTTGTCTCCCAGCATCCAAGAGCCAGAGCAAACCCAACCCAACAGGCACAGGTTGCTGGATTTTTCCTCTGTTGCAGATTTTATGCCAGGTGTATCCACCCCCGTGGCCCAGGCCTCCGTGGCCAGCACGGTGCCTGGTCCCTAAACAAGAGATTGTGCATGGCACAATCTCAGCTCACTGCAACCTCTGCCTCCCTGGTTCAAGTGATTCTCTGGCCTCAGCCTCCTGAGTAGCTGGGATTACAGGCGTCTGCCACTACACCCCTCTAATTTTTCTATTTTTTAGTAGAGATGGGGTTTCACCATTTTAGTCAGGCTAGTCTCGAACTCCTGACCTCAGGTTGATCTGTCTGCCTTGGCCTCCCAAAGTGCTGAGGTTACAGGCGTGAGCCACTGCACCCGGCCTGGGAGTTAATTCTTTGCATGCAGATAACCACCCAAGTGTTCTGGGGAGCTCTAAGGTGGTCTCCCATGCGGGACCTGCTGCTGACAAGGGCACAGCTTGAACTAGAGCGCGACTCCATCTTTCTCACAGCCCTTTTACTCATACCACTCCCCAAAGGGACAAGCAACTTCACAGACTGAAAGAGGGTGTGCTGCTAGGGAGGTCCAGGCCCGAAGGCAGCTAGGATTTGGAGGTTTGTTGTGAGAGATCGCATCTGAGAAGGGGAAGGGCAGTGACAGGCTGGGGGCTTTAAAGTGTCTTTCCACTCTGGAGGCTTCCTGAGACGCTCCTCCATGGCCAGGGTGGGGGCGGGGACACCAGGAGGCATGTGAGAGTCATCCCACGCCCACCAGCACACCTCTGTCCCGTACCGGGCAGAGTTGGTGCCAGCCTTTGTGGCAGAGGGAGGGCAGGGGCAGAAGCATGGGTGTCGGTGTGGTTTCCAGTTATTAGGGTAGGAATGTCCCATGTCCAGGCTTGGCTTTTCATCCATCACCATTCTGTTTAACTATGTAACCCTTACTCTGATCTGGAGATGGGCAAAGAAAGTAAGAGACTGGAAAATATGATGAGCCTCACTGATCACAGGAACTCTCACAGCCAAGCAGGGGGGTCAGACCTGTAGTCCCAGTACTCTGGGAGGCCAAGGCAAAACAATTGCCTGAGGCCAGGAGTTTGAGACCAGTCTGGATAACATACCAAGACACTGTCTTTACCAAAAAAAACTTTTTTTTAAATTAGTTGGGTGTGGTGGCACATCTGTGGCCCCCGGTACTCAGGAGGCTGAGGGAAGAGGGTCACTTGAGCCCAGGAATTCGAGGCTGCACCACGCTATGTGTGCACCACTGCACTCTAGCCTAGGTGATCCTGTTTCAAATAAATAAAAACAAAAAAGAGGCCGGTCGCGGTGGCTCATGCCTGTCATCCTAGCACTTTGGGAGGCAGAGGTGGGCAGATCCCTTGAAGTCAGGAGTTCACAACCAACCTGGCCAATATAGTGAAACCTTGTCTCTACTAAAAATACAAAAGTTAACCAGCCGTGGTGGCGGGCGCCTGTAATCCCATCTACTCAGGATGCTGAGGCAGGAGAATCACTTGAACCCACGAGGCAGAGGTTGCAGTGAGCTGAGATCGCGCCACTGCACTCCAGCCTGGGTGACAGAGCGAGACTCTGTCTCAAATCAAACAAACAAACAAATGAATAAATAAATAAAAATTTAAAAAAGAACTCACCTGAAGTGTGCATGGTAGGAAAAGAGGAGGCAGAGAGGACAGTGAGGAGGGAAAATAACACCCAAAATCCCAACATTTTTGACTTCTGAATGCATTTGGCAAGATTTCAAAAGGCAGTTAACTTTGTATGTTCAAAATAGCGTAAGTTAACATGAATGACAATTTTAAATAACCAAGAAAACATATTTGCAACATATTTTTAAAACATCCTATCTTTTAATATATAATGAGCATTTACAAGATAATAATGTCAACACTTTAAAATAAAATAAAAGGGGCAAAGTACATAAATACAAAGAAGTTTTCAATCTCACTAGTATTTAAAGAAATGCATATTAAAACAAGCAGCCATTTTAAAAAATCAAATTTGTGAAGATCTGAAATAAATGACAACACCTAGAATTAACGAGCATGTGGGGAAATGAACATTCACAATTGCCCTTGGGGTTATAAATTGGTACATTTCTGGAAAGTAATTTGCTAACACATGGTGAAAGTTTTTTTTTTTTTTTTTAGATAGAATCTCACTCTGTTGCCCAGCCTGGAGTGCAGAGGTGTGATTTCCACTCACTGCAACCTCCGCCCAAGCACCAAGCACTGTAAAAGCTGTGTGTCTGCACGTGTGGAGAACTGTAATGTGAATCTTCTTCCTTTTTTGAGACAGTGTCTTGCTTTGCTGCCCAGGCTGGAGGGCAGTGGTGCGATCACGGCTCACTCCAACCTCAGCCACTGGGTTCAAGTGATTCTCCCACCTCAGCCTCCTGAGTGGCTGGGACCACAGGTATGCACCATCACGCCCAGCTAATTAAAACATTTTTTTGTGTAGAGACAGAGTCTTACTATATTACCCAGTCTGGTCTTCAGCTCCTGACCTCAAGCAATCCACCTGCCTTGGTCTCCCAAAGTGCTGGGATTACGGGCATGAGCCACTGCACCCAGCCTGAGATGTATTTTTATACAAGTTGTAGTTAAAAAAAAAAAAAAGTTGTGAAATACGACTACAGTAGCCCCCGCCAAGCACTGGCCAGCCCTGGTGGAGCCCCGAGCCCTTCTAGTGATGGAGAACTTTATGATGTTTCTTAACAGTACAAACTGTTGGGCATTTTTTTCCTTACATTTAACAAGCTTTGGCTCCTCATCGTACCCAGTCAGCTCCCCACACCTCCTCTCTGGGGCAGCAGCTCAGACGTTGGGAGGCAGCCACCGTGTCACCCCCAAGTCCAAGCCTGCCTCCCCATCCCCATCCCCAGCTCCTTAACCCCGTCTACCACTGAGTTTTGAGCCACTGCCTCTTCTGAGGACACTCTCCCCACACCCAGGCCACCCGGTCCGTTAAAATATGAACCCCACCCTAGGACTGAGGCACCAAGCCAGGCCATTTTGCTTATTCATTAACCCATAGGTTCATTTGAAGATCATTGAGTAAGCACTTGCTGTGTTCTCAGCATGTGCTGGGTGCAGGAGAGACACCCAAAGAATAAAAAGGCCCAGCCCCCTGCCTTGGGGAGCTCCCCAATGGGTGGGTGAGGCAAGTTGGCCCAGGTCATCTTGGTCCCAACTAAGCTGTGGTGCCCATGAGAACTGGCCTAGGGCCGACTGGACCAACGCTTACTCTGGCCGTGAGCGGAGAGAAGCCAGCCTCACTGCACGGCCACTGCCTGCCGCCCACCCTGCTGCTCCTCTGGGCCGGCTCCCAGTCAGGACATGTGGCTCCAGCAGGCAGCCTGGGAACCTGCAGACCTCTGGCCCTGCTGGCCCCAGTCCAGACTTCCAAAATGCCTCAGGGCAGGAGCCAGAATGATCACCTGAGAGAATGGACTTGCTGCTAACTGGAACTCTGTGTCAGGGACTTTCACACCACACGCCTCATTTGTCATGTCCTTTTGGACAGGTATATGACAAAATGCTCCCTATCACTAACCATCAGGGAAATGCAAATTGAAACCGCAATGAGATATCGTCTCACTCCTGTTAGAATGGCTTTTCACAGAAAGAAAAGCGAGGAGGTGGGGAAGAGAGAAGAACCCTTGTTCACAGCTGGGAATGTGAATTAGCACAGCCGTTATGGCAAAGTTTGAAGGTTCCTCAAAAAAATTAAAAATAGAACAAACATATGATCCAGCAACCCCACTACATGGTGGATATCCAAAGTATATAGAAACGGTGGTCGGCTGAGTGCAGTGGCTCACGCCTGTAATCCCAGCCCTTTGGGAGTACAAGTCAGGAGGATCACTTGAGCTCAGGAGTTCGCCACCAGCCTGGGTAACACAGTGAAACCCCATCTCTACTAAAATACAAAAAATTGGCCAGGCAGGGTGGTGAGTGCGCTGTAGTCCCAGCTACTTGGGAGGCTAAGGCAGGAGAATTGCTTGAACCCAGGAGGCGGAGTTTGCAGTGAGCCAAGATCGTGCCACTGCAGTCCAGCCTGGGCAACAGAGCGAGACTCCGGCTCAAAAAAAAAAAAAAAGAAAAGAAAATAGCCAGATGTGGTGATGCATGCCTGTGGTCCCAGCTACTCGGGAAGCTGAAGTAGGAGGATCACTTGACCTCAGGAGTTCGAGGCTGCAATGAGCTATGATCATACCACTGCATTTTTGCCTGGGTGACAGACAAGATCCTGCCCCTAAAAATAAAATAAAACATTCATTTGTTCAGCAGCAATAGAAACATAAACAAGCTAAAATCAGTATGTCAAAGACACATCTGCACTTCGATGTTCACCTGGAGTAATAGCCACAATAGCCAAGATGTGGAATCAGCCTGACTGTCCATCAGTGAATCAGTGGATAAAGAAAATACGGAATAGATAGACAATAGGATACTACGTAGCCTTTAACGCTGGTGGACATTATGTTAAGTGATAAATAACGCGTGTTCTCATTTACGTGCAGAATGTTAAAATGTCAAACCCAGTAGAAACAGAGTAAAATGATGGTCACTGGAAGCTGGAGGGATTGAGGGGACGTGGGTCAGAGGACACAGAATTTCAGTTAAACTGGAAGAATAAGTTCAAAAGGTCTGTTGTACATGATGGTGACTATGGTTAATATATCATGCATTTGAAAATTGCTAACAGAGTAGATTTTAAGTGTTCTCACCACACACAAAAATCATAAATTTGAAAGGTAATGCATGTGTTCAGTAGCTTGATTTCGTCATTTTACAATGTATACATATATCAAAGCACCATGTTGGCTGGCATGGTGGCTCACGCCTATAATCCCAACACTTTGGGAGGTCAGGGTAGGAGGACTGTTTGAAGCCAGGAGTTCAAAACCAGCCTGGGTAACATAGTGAGGTCCCGTTTCTACCACAGACAAAAATTTAAAAATTTTGAGAAAATCCACCATGTTGTGTGCTATAAACATGGATCATCTCTGTCAATTAAAAAATAATTTTTAAAAAATGACAGCAGTTAAAAAATATTTATTATCTCTACTCATTGAAACTTTATTTATTTGTTTATTTATTTATTTATTTATTTATTTATTTATTTATTTTTGAGACAGAGTTTCACTCTTGTTGCCCAGGCTGGAGTCCAATGGTGTGATCTCGACTCACTGCAACCTCTGCTCCTGGGTTCAAGCGATTCTCCTGCCTCAGTCTCCCAAGTAGCTGGGATTACAGGCACACACCACCACACCCAGTGAATTTTGTATTTGTATTAGAGATAGGGTTTCACCATGTTGTCAGGCTAGGATTACGGGAGTGAGCCACCGTGCCCGGCCTGAATCTTTACAAAGTAGATGTTAACATCCTGTTTCACAGATGAGAAAATTAAATTGAGAGGCTCAAGGAAGGCCCTGCTGTCATCAGCCTGGTCTGGAAGCAGATAATAAACGGAAAGGCAAGCGAATAATTTTAACTGTGATTAGCGTTATGAAGGGAGAGCAGAGACGATCTAGGGACATACAGCAGGGACACTGACTTAGCTGGTGGCAAGAGGCTGGCAGAGGGATGCCTGACCAGGGGCCAGAGGAGGAGGTTAGCCAAGCAGACGCTGGCACGGCTGCTGTGGGCAGAGGGTGGCATGTGCCAAGGCCTGAGGTGGAGAGACACTTTGCCCATCCAGGGATCTGAAAGAAGTTCAGAGGGATTGGGGCAGAGGGAGTAGGATGAGTGAGGTGAGCTTAGACAGCCGGGCAGACTCAGCTTCTTCGGGTTTCCAAGCTCTCTGGGCATCAGAATCTCCTGAGGAAGCTGATTTCAGCACAGGCTCTGGGGCCAGCCCTGCCCTCCATGGAGTCTCAGCCTGTAAGTCTGTGCTGGGACCTGTTTCCCAAAATGCCTAGGCAGTGGCTGGACAAGGACACTTCAAGGGTCTTCCTGGCCATCTGAAGGGTCTGGGACTTTTTCTAAGAAAGGAGAAGCTATTGCAACCAAAGCCATTCAGCAGACTGGCGCAGTCAGGATTTGGGACCACTCGGTCTGACTCCAAAACCAGCAGGCCACCATCTCTTCCTTAAAGATGGCGCATCAGACCCTCTGTCAGAGGAGTACACTGAGGGTCAGAGGAAGAAGCTCCAGGCAAGGGAATGGGGTCAGCAACACCAGAGCCCACATGGGACAAGGCAGCCCCAGAGCCGGCGGCCTGAGCAGAGGCAGCGATGTGTGCGACGCGGCTTCCTTTCCCATCGCCTTAGCAGAGGCCCGCAGGCCCCGCCCCAAGTGCGTCTGTGTGGGTAACACCCCCCATGGGCACCGAGGAAGGAGAACTGTCCAGACCCCAAGCACAATTCCTGCCTGAAGAATATCTTAGTTTATAGTGTTATTACTCAGCTATTTCCTTTAAATAGTCTTT